>JAMKQA010079166.1:0-15679 GCA_024699735.1 Posidonia australis
CCATGTGATTAATCAATAATATAGATTTACTTTCTCCCTAACCCTAACATGGTATCAGTGCCAGGTTGAAACCCTAGGCCACCTCCTTGCTGCTGGCCCCTCAGAACCGCCTCCCTCCCTTCTTTGGCACCACCACAGGCCTTCAGGCCTGTCGCCAACGCCTCCTCAGGCTTCCAGGCCCACAACCAGCACCACTACAAGCCTCCAGGCCTGCCACCGACTCTTGCCAGGCCATCTGCCGGTGTTGCCAACCACTATAGCAGCAGTCACCGGCCCTCACAGCACCTCCACCGCCCTCCAGTCCCTTTGTTGGCCCTCATAGGGCCCTCCTCTTTGCTCCCTTCGATGGCCAGCCCCTCCAGGCCATCTGCCGACCCCAACATGGTATGATCTAGGTCAGTTGTTGGTTGCCATGGTGTGATCTAAGTTGCTCTCTATTGCTACCTTATGCTACTGCATCTAGGATTGTTCATGTACCTTAATTGTCATTTCCTCAACTGCCATCTGCCCTAGAAACGGGTTCCTGAATGCTATCAGCCCTGCATACAAGTCTTGTTGCTGCTGGTTTGTGGTTTTCTGTTGGGATTCCAGCCACTTATTTGCTGTCTTATATCCAATCAGACCTTATTTGTTGATATTATGGCCACCTCTCGTGACACTTGGCTTAAAAATCTCTCTAGAACATCTATAAAGTTAAACTGCAAGAATTATCTTCTATAGTCACAAGCATTTGAGACATTCTTAGGCGCCTACCGAAAGAGTCGCCATCTTATAGATGATCCTCCTGATGCTAAGGATGCTGCATATGAGAATTAACTTCCAGATGACTGTGCGGTCATATGATGGCTTGTCAACAATATGGAAGAAAATGTTTACAGAAGTGTGATGATATTATGACTTGCTAAGAAGATCTGGCAGACTTTGCAAAATATTTTTGGACATGAGAAAAATATTGCACGGATTTGTGAAATATATGAGCACCTGTCTACTTTTCGAGGGAGAGCATTTGTTCAAGAGTTTTATAGTTCTTTTCGAACACTATTGGATGAGTTTGAGATATAGCAGTCATTTGTCACAAATATCTCCAACATGTGATACAAAGAAGAATTGACTGTGGTTATTTTCTTGACAAAACATACCCCTACACTGGCCTCTTAGATTTGTAGTCGGATACTTGGTGTTGAAACTATTCCATCACTGTCGTTTACTTTCTCTTGAACTCTTCGGAATTCACCTACTACCCCTGGCTACTCCAGATCAGTTAGCACTAGCTACATCTACCAAGGGGCGTGGTCATGGACATGGACGATCATCTTTAAGGGACAAGAGACTCGTCACTGCGATCACTACGTTGTACAAATCAGCCATAAAATCGTCGTTAGAACAAGTTTGGTCAACTCCCCTAGGCTAAACAGGTGTCAAAAACTCCCTCTAATGATTCCTTTACTCTGACAGTCACCATCTTCTAGACTGATTGTGACAAATTTCTTCAACTCCAGGACAACCAAACTCCTACCATTGTTGCCCATACTTCTGTCTTAGATATGCCTGCCTTACTAGCTTCTAGTACTAGTTTTTAGATTATCGACTCTAGGGCCACCTCACACATATTAAGTACTCGTACCCTTCTTATCCGTCTTCCCAACTTATCTGATATTAAATCTATTTCCATTGCTAATAGTCACCATTGTCTTGTCTCTAGGGAAGGTATAAATCATGCCTCTTCTTAGATCATTCTTGGCAAAGTCCTTATGTGCTTGATTTTCTTGTTAACTTACTTTCCATTAGTGCTATTACTCACCAACTTTACTGTTTTGTAACCTTTTTCCCTTGTCATTATCTTTTTCAAGATCTGTAGACGGAAAGGAGGATTGGTTTAGATCGTAAGCATGGTCGCAGCGTTTATATGTTGGTCCAAGACGATATACTTAGTAGATTGGACTCTATCGTAGTTATTGCAGAATTCTCGTTGTTATGGCATTACTGCCTTGGTCATTTGTCACATCACAATATACAACAGGTTCTTCCTTGGACTATTGTTGAGTCATTTATTTGTGAGCTATGTTGTTTAGGTACGTACCATCAGACTACTTATAAGCTATCCGAGTTGTCAAATAGTCAAGGTTCC
Source organism: Posidonia australis (assembly GCA_024699735.1). Lineage (NCBI taxonomy): Eukaryota > Viridiplantae > Streptophyta > Magnoliopsida > Alismatales > Posidoniaceae > Posidonia > Posidonia australis. The sequence continues at coordinate 2,129 of JAMKQA010079166.1, forward strand.
TTTGATTTAGTTCATTATTATATCTAAGGACCTACTTGTAATGTGTCTACGTTTGATTTTCGTTATTATATTGTGTTTGTAGATGACTATTTTCGAGTCTCTTGAGTGTACCTCCTAAAGGATGGACATCATGTCTTTGACATTGTCAAGAAATTCTTTACTGAGATAATAGATCACTTCTCCATTACTCTAAAAAAAATTCCACCTAATCATTGCTACCTTGTGTCTACTAATGTCATTTTCTGAGAGTCGAAGTCTTACTTTGATTCTTCTGTTTCTTTGACTACACTAACTACTACTCATGTTCCTCGCCCTATTGAGATTGTGACTATAAAGGGTGGTCAACGACAATCTTTACACAATAATATGCCTTGTTCACTACAACTTTATTGTTGCAACATGCTTACACCAACTCAAACTGAGTCACCACTCTTCTTTGCAAATCTTCTACCATAAGATCTTGATATGCCAATTGCCTTACACAAGATACACGGTCTTCATCTGCCTATCCGATTTCTACTTTTGTTGCCTATGACTTCCTTCACCCTTCCTTTCACCAGTTTGCCTTGTTTATATCCTCAAAGTCTCTATCCAAAGACTACTAAGAAGCTCTGCTTTTACCTCATTAGAAAGTAACTGTAGATGAGGAGATGCAAGCCTTACTCGTGGTACATAGATTTTGGTTGCTCGACCTGAAGAGATTGATACTGTTAGCTGTCGATGGGTATTCACAGCCTTATGGTATTGATGATGAGGAAACATTCTCTCCAGTAGCCTACCTTAATTCCATTTAGGTTATTTCATCCAATGCTATCAATCATTCCTAGGATATAAACCAACTTGATGTGAAGAATGTCTTCTTGACGGCGATTTGGCAAAGTAGATATATATAGAGCAACCCCTTGGATATATTACTCAGGAGGAGAACAATGTATGTCTTCTAAAGAAAGCAATATATGACATAAAACAAAGTCTAAGAGCATTATTTAATAAATTCAGCAAAGTGGTGATACGATTTAGGCTCAAAAGATGTGTTGTAAGCCATTCTGTGTTGATAATATATATAGATGACATCATTTTTACAGGTAGTGATGCTACAGGTATCAAAGAGACAAAAAATTATCTGTAGCAACATTTCACTACAAAGGTTATGGGATGTTTTAAGTACTTTTCAGGGATTGAGTTTGCTTATGCTAAAGGAAAGATCGTGCTATTACAAAGAAAATATGCACTTGATCTTCTTCAGGAAACATACCTTACAAGGTGTAAACCAAAAAGTACTTCCATTGATCCAACACCAGCCTTCTAGGATGGTTCTACAAATATATATGAGGACGTAGGTAGATACAAATGAATGATTGGCAAACTAATTTACCTAACTATGACACGTGTAGATATCTCATATGCTGTTGGACTTCTCAATCAGTTCATGCATGAATCTAGAAAGATACATTGGCAAGGTGTTCTCTATGTGCTTGCTTACAATAAAGATTCACCAGGACGAGGGTTAGTTTATGAGAAGTATACTCACCTAGACATTAAAACATATTCAGATTCTGGCTACGTAGGAGACAAGAATGACAGAAAATCCACATCAAGATATTACACTTACATAGGCGGAAATCTTGTAACCTAGCGAAATAAAAAACAAAATGTAGTATCACGATCTAATACAGAAGTTAAGTACTGTTACATGACACAGACAGCTTGTGAGATGATCTGGTTTAGGTTCTTTTTGTCAGAGCTTGATTTCCCTGTGAGAACGATTATGGCCATGCATTATGATAATAAGGTGACAATCTTCATTGCAAATAATCCTATTCTCTGAACGCACCAAACATATTTAGGTAGACTGCCATTACGTGCGTGACTTAGTAACGAAAGGAGTTATTTGTAACCTATATGCTCAGTCAACAGAGCAACTAGTAGATAACTTCACCAAAGAGTTGAGTGTTAGGATATTTGAATTTTTATGCAATAAATTGGACATAATTAATATCTATACTCTAACTTGAAGGAGAGTGTTAACACTATGTTACATGGGTTATGTGGGTGCTTATTATATGGATATCCATGTAAAAGAGAGACCCTTATATATATGTGTAACCATGTGATTAATCAATAATATAGATTTACTTTCTCCCTAACCCCAACAACATCCTTGTAAAAGCATATTTTCATGTTCCATTTTGAGATTCAATAGAGTGCATGAGATGCTGGTACTCGTAATTAAATGCCACGTATGTTGCATGCATGATGATAGGAAATAAAGATATCCTACACTATTAATGCATCTATTCAAAGAAAAGTGGAATTTTCTAGATACCGACAGAGTAGAAATAGAGAATGAGAAAATTAGAAGCATTATATTCTTAAATCAAGATCCTCAAACTTCAAAAAAACAAGGAAAACAATATCTTCATACTTATAGGGATATAAAGCTAAGGCTGTTGTGAACTGGCCAATTCCAAAAAGTTAACCGTTGAGCCATATTCAGAACTGTACCTGCAACTCTCGAAGCAAAATTCCATCTGTCATGAACTTAAGGGAGCATTTCTCTCCAAGCATTTTGTCATGCCTAACTTGAAATCCAACCTCCTTTCCAAGCCGAAGACCAAGCTCGAAAGACACACGCTTGGCAGTGGCAAGTACTGCAACACGGCGAGGTTGTGTAATGCCTATGATTCCTTTTCTAGAAGCATAACTGTTTGAACCAAATCCAGCTTCATAAAGGAACTGTATGTTGTCACCAAGATAATAAAAGAAAGCAATTATAAAACTTCAAAAAAATCCCAGTAATGCAGAGTATAGGAAGGCATGGGAAGCAATAAAGCACACCTGAGGAACCTGTGTCGTTTTGCCACATCCTGTTTCCCCACAAATAATAACAACGGAATTTTCGTTTATGGCTTCCATTATTTCTTGCTCCATCATGACAATTGGAAGAGAGGCCCTACTCTCTTCAATATCTTTAGGCCTCGAAATGTGTACTATTATCGGGCAATCTGTGGATTTTCCCATTTTCATACTTGCATTAGAAGCAATATCACGATGATGAAGATTTAGATCATTCTGCTCTTGGTCCTGGGACAAACAAACCAAGGAACATGACCTAGCAGTAAATTGGGAAATCAGCATTCAGCATGCTTTTTCTTACAGAAAACACTTTGTGAAAGCCAAATTGGACACAAATAAATACAAACGGTTGCATGGTACAAGATGCAGAAAAAGTGGTACATGTGCTAAGGGCCCACATATCATCCACACTTTGTTCATGGGTGTCTAAATTGATGTCTGTTTATCAGTGATCTTTTCTTACTGTTGTCAAGAAAAACTGGAAGATTTTATCTTTGATTTTTTATAGTCTTTAACAGTTTACTTTGAAATTAACTAAAGCACATTAATAGGAATAATATGGCTTTCACATTAGGAGCAGTTTCTAATATATTGCAGGTCAAGTTTGACATGCAAAAAATACAAAAAATCTCTAATCTCATCATTTATTACATGCACTCGTGAAAGAATAAGCTTCATGTCCAATCATGCATATTCTAGACACTACTTGATGATTTGGTGCATACAAATACTGGATCCAATACTCAACAGTCACACAATGTTGTGTATTCCTTGCTCTATTCCCCCATTCCGATCATCACCCAAACCACTGCCTGACTTCTGACTGTAATTTGTAACTACCAAAAGAACCTAAGGTAGCATGGAATACACTATGATAGTTTACAAGTTCAGCTATAAATGGCTACTGTTTGACACAAGTCTGCTGTAAGAATCACCTATCTAGGAAAGGCAGAACCATACGGTGCTACAAAATAGATCAGCAAGAATATTTAAGGACTGAAACTCAAGAAACTACAGACAGGAAGAAAAAAGAGCCATTCCCCAAACTTCATAAAAAATACATTAAAATCTAAAAAAGGGTAAAATAGATTGGGGACATTTTTTATGTAGGTGTCTACATATAAGGAGTATGTTGGCAACTTTTTATTTTTCATAAAGACATAAGGAAGAAGAAATAACCGTATAGATATACTTATTAGATATCCATAAATACATAGTGAAATTTTCATTTAAATCAAACAACCATTAACCTCTAATCTAAAGGCCTTAAATTTCAACCTGTTTTGTTAAATTTTAACCCTTAAATTTTAGATTAAAATTTAACGGTGAATATAACTCAGAATAGGATGAAACCTTAACACATAGTAGATTATATTATAGATTAACTAATTATATAATTAGATTTTATTTTAAAAAACAGAAAACTAAAACAAATGGGGTGCCTACAGGAAAATTTTCTTACAGTCACCTACACAAACCATTTCCTGAAATAGATTTTATGACATACCTGAGTTTTGGACTTCTTGACTATATCCCTGCAACAGGGAACCAGAAAAGCCTTCATCTGATCACCTGTGAAGCATTCACCACTTTCCTTTTGTCTAGCTTCTGGAGAAACCAGTTCAGAAGTTGATTTGATCTTAAAATCAGTATCACGATTGCATTTAGACGTCTCCATCTGATGGCATCCGAAAGGCTGCTCCGACCCTAATTCCTCTGCCTGCCCAAGGGCATCCAAACTAGAGGCATCTTCTGAGACTTCATGATCCAAATGCAACTGTACAGGATCTTCACTATCGTGCCTAACAGCCACAGCATTCTTGAGTCTCTTTGAAGGTGGCGCATCCTCTGGCACCTCTAGCCCTGCCTTGGAAAGCTGCGCAGCCCATAAACGTTTCTCACGCATTGTCTGAACCTGAATCACCGCCAATTCAACCAAAACCCAATATAGAACTTTCAAAACGGCCTTATTGCGGAAGAAAGCAACAAAAAACATAGAAATTTTTTTTAAAAAAAAAGAAGAAACTTTTGAAGCAACGGACCTGACCAATAGTCCCCGAGGAACGAAGCAGAGAACGATCCTCCTCTCGAATCTTGTACTTCCTGAAACAATCTCAACGACAAATAAGACATGTCATAAAAGGAATATCACCTACAACAATTCAATCAATATAAATTAAACTGAAGAGGAGACAGAGAAGTTGCATACTCGAGAATTTCTATACTTTTAGCTAACATGGCCTTCTTCTCTTTCTCCTCCTGCATTATTACCATAAAAAAGAGAAAACTTCAAACAGAAATTCGCACAATTTCCCCAAAAAAATCCATAAAAAAATTTCAAAACTGCCATTGAACACGAAAAGCTTGAACCTGGAGCTGCTTCAGCTTCCTTTGCTTGCTTTTGCTCAGGCGTGGCTCCCCTCCTCCACCACTTCCCTTCGCATAGTCGAAACCCATACTCTAAGAATCAATTCCTGGCAAAAATCTGGGGAAAAAAGGGCCAATAATTTACCTTTCCAGCGGGGCTTTTGGTTTTGCCCTTGCTGTTTTTCTTCCTCTTGCTCTTCTTCTTCTGCGGCAGGAGAATCGCATTGCTATCGTCCCCGTTGCCGGAGCTGCAGAGAACAGTTAAATTAGTGGGAGAACAACACGATTCCGATAGAATTCATGTCGAAACCGCAACACGCACCTCGCCATGGCGAGATCCCCTTCTTTTCCCGACATCTGAACCACAAAACAAGCAACAGGAAATAGAGAGAGCGAGAAAAACCAGTAAAACTCTATACCCTAGCAGAATAGGGAATTTATATGTTTCGGTGTAAGAAACATAGTCCCACATCGGAGGGCTTGTATCATGAGGTGATGGTATGACATATAAATTGGAGTGAGGGGCAGACAGCAGTGGTTAGCCCGTCCTGTCGGGGTGGAGGATGACTCGTCAATGATCGTAAAGAGACGGCGGGTCGTGCCAACACAACCGAAGCGAACACATTTTTGCTCGGGGCGAGCGGGTTTCGCCCTACTTTAGGTGTACCCGCCCGCCAATTTTTGGAAGCCACTTGCGCCTGTGAAGGTGGGGGGCTCACCAATTTCCTCCCAATTATGGTCGTTACTAATTTGGAAAAGAAAAGAGTGTTTAGGGTTTGTACACATTGTATGAGTTTAATTTGTTAAGTTAATAGAGTGAAAACTAAGTAGTATTTGGATTGTCAGAAAGTTTTGAAAATATTTCTAGTAAACAATCATCAATTTTGTATTGTGGTGTTGTGTATGTATTGTCTGGTTAAGTATAATTGTATAGATATATGTTAGTACATTTTTATATTTTTAAAAAATATTATTCTATTTTGGAATTCTTTATATATTCTATAATATTTTAATTTCATAATATTTATGAACTAAATTTATTAATGAATGTAATTTTAATGCTCGAATTTGGTTAAAATTTCATAAAATTTTGATACCTTAGAGTAAAGGTTTATGAGATTCATATTACAATGAAAAATTTAATGAGATAGGTTTTCTATCACAATCGACATTTAAAAAATTAATAAAAAAATTGAAAATCAAAAAATAAGATGTAAACAATGATGTAGCATATATAGTAAACATTTGATTGTAATTTGTGGTTGATCTTCAACTATAAATATAATCTCACTGTTATCAAAAAAAAAAAAAATACACCTCTCACCAATTTTTCTAACTTCAGTTGAAAGTCTACCTACTTCGTAAAAATATAATCATATTCTGATTTATGACATTCCTATTATACCTTTACTTCCTTGAAGTTTCATGTGTTAATGATCAAAATCTTTCCCCATCTCTTAGCAAAACATATGTGGCCCTTTCCACCACATATAGAGGCAATTATGAGTTCAACTCACTTTATTCTTGTTAAAAGTGAAATTTAGTAATTTTGATAGATAGTCTTCAATTTTAAGTTCATTACAAATTGACTTCCTTTGTTTCAAAACACCATTTTTTTTGTAATTTTTTTAAATCACCCCTTACAATTAACACTTCCATTATAGCTACTCTATGTTAATAACATGAAACTATGACAATTATGCTTTTTACAAGACATTAAAGATTATGAAACTAGGCATGTGAAATAACCTCCCAAATTATGAAATAAACCTTTTAGGTTTAATAATCATTGAAATAGACCTAAGACATTAAAAAGATTATTTTTCAATTACCCCTTTTTTTTAAAATTTACCCTTACTAGTATTTGATGTAGGAGAGTGTGGAGAAACGAAGCGTCAAGAGGCAAGGTCGTTGAAGGACAAATAAAATAACTGGGATTCAATAAAGATTTAGTTTAAATAAGGCTGAGGTTATAATCTAAACCACCTATAGTAACAATGCAACCATGATTAGATTTAAAAATGATCAGTTGACTTATGATCAATTTGACAGTGGAGGGTTAAATTTCAAACAAATTACAAAAAGAAGATTTTTTAAATCATTGTTTTTAAACAAAGGGGTAAAATTCATAATAAACTTAAAATAAAGGGATATGTATAAAAATTAACTCATCTAAGAAAAGATAAATAGAATACTTGAGGTTCAGCAAGATTTAATTTAAACAGGGGTAAAGTAATTTAATTATCTATAATAAGTATACAACAATGGCTAAGTTTAAAAATAATCAATTGACTTACAATAAACCTATGATAAGGGTTGATTTAAAAAAAATTACAAAAAGAAGAGTATTTGAACATTTTTTAAAATTAAAGAGTCAATTTGTAATAACCTTAAAATACATAGATACATATAGAAATTACTCCAATGTAAAACGAGGATCTTTTATTGTGCGAGGGCTTCGCAGGGATTGCGGATACAAACATACAAGGATCTTTTGTTTGGAAAGTTAGATATCAAATGTTAGTTTGAGGAACCACTTTATTATCACTATCTTATAACTGAGAGAGAAATATGTTCTTTCAATTTTACAACAATAGTATCAAGCCCTCTACTGGACAGCCTTATTGCCTCATTCAAGTCACCGGAGGCGGAGGATGAATTTCCCGGTAACTTTCATCAGATCCGCGTGCAACTATTAAGCCGTATGTGTTGCATTGTCAATTTGTCATTATGTTTAAGGTTGACTGGCTGAGGATGGCAGTAACAATCTCTTTGAAGTGTTTATTCACTTAATTCTGAACAAGCATCAACGACCATCTGATATTAAGCTAACCTCCGTAACGAGTCTTGAGAGCTTCTGGAGGCTCTTCTTCCATTATTCCTGAACCAGTCGAAGACAAGTACAGTCTGATAGTTGTTTTTCGATCGCCAAGAAATGTATGGTCCAAGAAATTGTCACAAGCAGCTTCCCCAAGATTTTTTGCTGCCAAGACACTGCAAGAGAAGAAATTGTCACCAGCAGCTTTCCCCAAGATTTTTTTGCTGCGAAGACACTACAAGAGAGGGAATGATGGGAATATATCAAATATTTGCAGTATCACGATGCAGCTAGTAAACTAGATAAAGGTTTCAGAGTTATTCGGTCATGAAACAAATATTACAGCAAAAGGTGTCTAAATATTTATATTTACTATTATCTTTATGCGTACATGGTAAACCGAAGTTCAAAATATAGACAGAAAAACAACGAACTTAAGAAGACAGTGTTACGTACAAGATGAACACAAATGCTAAATGGCAGTACATATATGTGCACAGATGCACCCACCACCACTCCCAACCCCCCCTTCCACCACTTCATATTTATCTCAAAATCCTGTAACTAAAACTAAAAGGTATTTATCATGATACAATGATTATAACGCGTAGATATCAGATAGTAAATCATGTGAAAATTAAATCAGTAGATGTATATATAGATCTTTGCATATGTTTAGATCCAGGAAATAAGAACTAAAAGGTGGATGATATAATACAATGAGTGTAAAGCATAAGCATTAAATAGTAGACCATATGAACATTAAATCAGTAGATAATTTGTAGAGCTTCTACACATAGTCCCAATAGGTTTAAGATAAGGACAAGAGAAACAATAGGTAGATAGATTGTTTAATCAACAACAACTAAAATAAGATCAACTAGTTCCTTGCACACAAAAGTCCAAATAGTAAATCAGGCCACTTTATTTTCAACTGATCACTGTCCCTTGTCTGAGTCTTGTAGCTCATTTTGAGAAGAGAATTTCTTCCAGGCTCATTTTGAGTTTCAATTGGCAACATTCATCTCCTTTTAAAAAGTAATTACCATACAAAAAAGTAAAGCCATGGTGATGTGTAAGAACTACGAAGAAAAGAAACGATTACCAGTGTCTGAGATACATTCGACATGGTAAGATATCGTTGCACCATATTTTCTGAATGTTGTATCGTCCATAACGTTGAAATAGAGTTTCCTGGCTACCTGTGTAAAATATTGCAATGTTAAGAGCACTGGTAACCTATGTTACCAAAGATACAGCAAAGTATGCATCGTTTTGAAGCATCTGATATAGATCCTACATTGAAAATAGAAGTATACTGTATGGTACAACATCTATTTTGAAGTATCCAAGTACAATAGGAGTTAAATTATATATTTTGAGTGGTACTACGGTTAAAATAAAGCAAGCAGAATCAACAAATATTTAGAGAGTTTTTTTAGATATCAATGTTGCGAACAAAAATACAAAAGAGGAAGTCACACATTCTTCCAGATATTAAAACTATAGGAGTCCTAAGCAGAAGCTTGAGGAAAATTTACAGATGAAAGTATGATACATAAACATGAAATCTTTCTCACTGAGGTCTAGATAACAATGTGATGATGTTGTAAATTGTATAAAACATCATCAATTATGAAAGAGACAAACATTCTTGGTGGCTGTGAAACTGAGCTCGCAAAGAACCTTCATTATGTTAAGCTAAACAACGATCTGAACCACAAGAAGAGAAGCATGCTGAGCGTTTCAGGCTAAATGAATGCCTCTAGAACAAGAGTATCCAGTTTGAGAAAAGCATCTTATAATCTCAATACAACGTTGCCTCAGCGGTCACTAAAAAAATGTCAAAACTTTTAAAAGAAGCATGATTTGTGTAGCGGTCAGCCAGTATAACACAATAAAAAAAGAGACAATGTACCTTTGCATCTTACACGGAAATACTCCTCATCACTATAGCCAGCACAAAGAACCTGATTAACAAGCATTATCATCGTAAGAAAAGAAAAACAAACACAAGGTATAAAATTCAACACAACAATAAAGGAAGACAGGTTCCTCGGTACTTACAGCGGGATGACCATATGGTGTTCCATTCAGATCTTCAGGTGTAACCTGTGCAACAAATAACATTACACCATGAGATTGAGGAAGCAGAAGTATTAGGACCTAAAGAAATAAACATATAAGAAGCAAGTCACTTACGACAAGAAAGCGAAACTCATGCTCTCTCTCGATGAAAGACGGAATCTGTTGATATGGCAATACAACTTGTTCTAACAGTATGGTAAAAACACAGAGATATGGTATGGCAATATGCAGGCATGCAGCATAGAAACAATTAAAAATCTCGAATAGAAAAATGGAAGACTGCTGTCCAATATACGATACTACCATCATAGTTGAATTTCTCCACCTTTACTAATCCTCACCTCTGATCTTTTAATCTCAAACACAGTAACCAAAATGGTCTCCCTTTCACAGGGCTCCACACTCAAGCTAGAAATCTCCTGAAAAATTTCGCAAAAGGTTGTAAGCCAAATTCCCTTCACATCCTTGAATATCACAAACTCTGATATTGCATAAACGTAAGAGAAACAACAAAACAAAGACAACCCATGTTGCCAAGAAAAATGCCTCTAAGCCTTAGTCCTAACCCCAGTTTCCTGTTTGGCAATCCCACGCTCGAAAAAGACTGGAGCAGTGTGGCAGAACACGCGCCGGAATCCATGTAATCTGGCGACCCGAAAGTTCTCGAGCTCGGGAAACGTACTCCTTGCGCTCCGCTCTGCACTCAAAAAAGGATTCACCATCCAAAGATCGAAACTTTTAATTTCCTTTTTAACAAAACCAACAGAAAAATCTACGAGAACTGGGAAAATGATTGGGAACACCAGTACCTGAGAGGAGAGATCCGAAGCCACAGATGGAGATGCAATCATCGGGTTGCAGGAGGATGTCGAAGTCGGATTCGTGTTCCATCTCCGTGAATCCACTGAACGTTGCGGTGTTCGGGCTTCCCGAAGACGCCATGGTGGCCATCGTGCTCTGCCTCTTTCTGGATCGCCGGAGCACGACAGCCCAATGGCGGCGCAGCAGCAGAAGAAGGGTTGCGTGATCCCTGTTCTGCGGTGTACGGAAGTGGAAGATGCTGACGGACGGTTGTTGGATTTCGATCCGGCGGTTGCGATTGGTGAGGTGTGAAGGCCTGGAAGAGTTCTCGAACTCATCAGATTTTACTGCGAAGTGGGCCACTTGGAACGGTGCAGATTCCAGAAGTTCTTGAATTAGATTTAGCGTACGTACAAGTGATCTGATGCACCTAATAAAGCGTATTCGAACTATGTTAACTTAATTACGGTCTCAACCGTCACGGACATGATAAAATGCTACCCAAGCAAGTAACTGAGCTACAATATTACGACTTACCAACGACAAATATTAGGACTTACCAATATAAATAGATGTTAATATCTAAGAAGTGCATATCGTTGGTTTAGCCTAGATCATATATTGTTTGAATCCTGACGAGGGTGCCAAAACGTGAGGGAGAATGTAATACCTTGACGGCTGGTTTAGTTTCGTACCAAATAATTGTGATAGAAAAATATGACCACCAGAGCATTTCATGTAGCCATCTAATTGTTGCCACGTACTCCTCGTACTACTTCTTCTATAGTTGTTTCCCTTCTTGTTGTCGCTTTCCCTTTTTCGTTTTTCTCTTGTTGTCGTTGCTGTTACATCCATAGTTCTTTCCGTTACTATCTCTCCTTCCTCTTTTTATTGTCGTTGTGTCTTCCTTTTCTCCTCCCGTTGCCATCACCATTGTCAACCTTCCCTAACTTCTTCCTCCCTCCTTCTCCGTTGTTGCTTCTTTGTCTTTCCCTATGCACTCCTTTTCTTGTTCCTTTGGTGCCTTCATCCTCTTCCTCTTCACTATCGTGTACCATGTAGCCTCCTCTTATGTGCCTTGTGGCACCTCTACCATTGTTGTCGTCATCACCATCCACCAACGACCAACTTAAGGTGTTTACCAGCAAAATTCTTACAGGCACGTAAAGGAATTCCAACTTGTAATTGTAATATCTCTTATAGATAAGTATATAAGGTAGTGATTTACTAATGTAACTTACCTCTTAGGTGTTTTTTACTTAAATTTAAGGTTACCACAAGACAATATTAAGGTTAACTCAAGTCATTCGGGAAGTAAGTGAGTCAAGTTAGGTCAAATTTGGGATCTACTCTTACTCTTACCTATCCCTTCTTGGTGGATAATGGGTTGGGTCAATACTCCTTTCAAAACAATTTGACCACTACCATATTCACTAATAGTCTGTTCAACGAATAGTAATACAAATTGGTAGGTCAAATGGATGAAGCTTTTTTATTTTTTTTTAAATCAAAATTTATACCATTTCATGGTCTTAATTGAGTCTAAAATTAAATCATGATTATAAAAAACTGTTAATAAGACAACAACCTACAAAAAAATAAATTGTGTTCATCTAAGATTAATAATAAATTTAACAATATATAATAAGAATAATTCCAACATTATCACAATACAATATCATCATTCATCATTGATTCATTGTATTCAACTAAAAATAATAATAAAATTAACAACAACATAATTATAATATCATTGAACTACACTATTCAAAGGTTTAAAGTATTCTTAAGAATACAACAAAATACAAGATACTTTAACTACCATTCATAATTCAAAAGTATAGAGCATTATCAAGAATATAATAAAACATAAAATAACTTAATCAACTTTATGATTTAAAAGTGTAGAGCTCAGATTCATTACCCTTGTTAGCCTATGGATATTATTTGTGTACATATAAGTGCCTTCAATGTAGTTAGATGCATAGAACATTTGTATTGATTAAATACTCTACCTCCAGTGTTAAAAGTGATCTTTGATGAAACAGTAGATATGAGAATAGTAAAAATATCACGAGCTATACGAGTTATCACATTATACTTAGCTGCTTTTGTACTTTATTATGTTACGATGTCAATCTTTTCTTTACAAGGAAATACAAGATTCTCAAAGTAATATTCTAAATCATTCTTTGATGGTTGTGCAGCAAACTTGGCATTAATGTATTAATTATACTCATTAATTATTTGTAGACACAATAGATGATGCACATGAAAAACAATCTTCTAAATATGATACACTACCAATGACTCCCAAAGCATTGTTGCTTGAAATAAGTTTGTCATTATCCCTTATCTTCAAATGATATTTAGTGTATGTGTTCATCAAATATGACTTTATCTCTAGAATTTTATGCTCACCATCACAACCATAAATTTTCCTTATGTAAAGCTCAATGGTGTTCATTTTGTAGCAATGTTCCAAGATGAAAGTGTAGGATCGAAATAGCTCCTCTAGAGGGGGGGTGAATAGAGAATTAACACTTTTTAATTACTTTGACTACTTTTCAGAGATTAATGAAAATTGCATACAAAGGATATTATTTAACAAGTATAATCAA
>JAMKQA010079167.1:0-14322 GCA_024699735.1 Posidonia australis
CCGTGTTTCCACCGACACAATTCCGACATACCGATATTTTCCCGACACATGTCTATTTTTCAACTTATCGAAGTCCGACACGAAATCGACATTTAGAATCATGACTGTATATGTACAAAATCTTGGTCGAAGGGTCCATTTGGTAGGACTTTTGAACAGTTTTTGAACATATAACTTCTCTTCAGAAACTATAATGGTCCAACAGTTCTACTAAATACTAACAACTTTTTAAAAATATATAGCTTTTATAACAGTAATTCCTTTACATTTACAGAAGCTGGGTTATGACAGTTTTTGGTCAGAAACTAGTTTGTACACTTAGATTGAAAAGCTGAAGTTTTGCCAAACGGACCCTAAGACTTGATAAACTTAATCCTATATCAACAACGTGTATTTTTGTTGGGTACTCACGTATTCAAAAAGGATACAGATGTTATCATCTACCTACACGTAGATATATTGTGTCTGTTGATGTCACTTTTTTTGAGTCAAAATCTTATTTTGAGTCCACTGAGTCGCAAGTTGAAAGTAGCCTGTTACCACCACCAGTTGCTATGAGGCCACCATTGGAACATTCGTTGTAGGTTTATCATCGTCGATAGCAGGTGCCTCAACAAGCACAGGCTATTCGAACTCCAACTCCTGTGACTACTAATCCATTCACTACCAGTTTGGAACTTGATATGTCTATAGTTCTCTGTAGAGGTAAAACATACCCAACCGCATATCTTATTTTATCATTTGTTTCATATGACCATCTTATTCTCAATTTTCGCTAGTTTATCATTACCGAGTTTATACCAAAAAGTCATCTTGAAGTAATGTAAGTTTCACATTGGAAAGTTGTAATGGATGAAGAAATGTAGGCATTAGTGTCTCGTGACACTTGGAAACTGATGAACTGTCCTCTAGGAGGTAGTGTTGTAAGTTGCAAATGGGTATTCACTATAAAAAATAAGTAAGATTGTTCAGTGGATCAGTACAAGACAAGGCTAGTTGCTCATGGATTTACATAGATTTATGATGTTTATTATGTTAAGACTTTTCACCAGTTGCCTGGTTCAATTCCATACGCATTCTCTTGTCAATTCCAATTAATCAATCTTGACTGCTATGTCAGTTAAATGTCAAGAATACGTTTCTTTACGGTGACTTAGACGACAAAGTCTATATGGAGCAACCACTAAGGTGTGCTGCTCAAGGGAAAAAGCAAATCTGTTCTCAGGAAAGCAATTTATGGGTTGAAGCAGAGTTCTCATACTTGATTCTACAAGTTCAGTGAAGTTGCAGAAAGACAGCAAGATGATATGTTTTTGTGGCAGCCTATATGGATGATATACTTGACTTAGCTGGTCTAGCTAAAGTAAAACAATATCTTGCAGAACATTTTTTCACAAAAGACATGGAAAAGTTCAAGTACCTCTTGGGAGTTGAGTTTGCATATAGGTTAGTACTTTTTTTAAAGAAAGTATGTACTTTAGGAGTCAGGATTTTTGGAATGTAAACCTTAAAGTACATTTATAGATTTGAATCCACCATTCTGGGATGTGGCTTCCGATTCATTTAATGATGTTGGCAAATTCAGAAGATTGATAGGGAAGCTAATTTACTTGAGTGTGACTTGCCCTGATGTAGCCTATACAGTTGGATTATCGAGTCAGTTCGTGTATAAGTCGAGACAAGTACATTGATAGGGTGCTCTTCGTGCTCTAGCATATGCGAAGAGTAATCCTGGTTGTGGATTGATTTTCAGGACAAATGGTTATTTACGAGTCAAAGCATATTCAGATTCTAGTTATGCAGATGATAGAAAGGATAGGAAGTCAACTTCTGGATACTACACTTGTGTTGATGAAAACCTTTTCACTGGTAGGAGCAAGAAACAGAATGTTGTGTCCAAATTAAACGTAGAAGTTGAATATAGATATATAGTATAGATAGCTTATGAGATAGTTTGGCTCAGATCTTTGTTGACAGAACTTGGGTTTGTGGTAGAAACTCCTATGTCTATGTATTGTGATAATCTGGTTGTCATACACATAGTCACTAATCCAAGCTTCCATAAACGTACAAAGTATATATTAGTGGATTGTCGTTATGTAAGAGACTTAGTATAGTCTGGTGTCATTACTACACCATATATGCAGTCCTTCTGAGTAGCTAGCTGACATCTTCCCAAAAGGAATTCGTACAGGTGTGTTTTAGACTATCTATGACAAGTTGGGCATGGTTGATGTATATGTACCAGTTTGAGGGGGAGTGTGAGTTTTGTTATGTAATGTGACTAATGGGTATATGGATATCCATGTAAGGGGTCATTACCTATATATATGTAACTTACTTTACCCTATTGAAAAATGATTATTCTCTCTAAACCTCTCTTCACATGTTTCTTTACCTAAGAATTATTAAGAGGCATATTTTGTACCTTATTGTAAGCACGCAATGGATGAAGAAATGGTTGCCTTGCGGTCTTAGGAGTGCAATAAGTACCTGCTGAAATTACCTTAGCATGTATCTGGTTGTGGCTCCACCTGATGCAGAAATTATTAGTTGTCGTTCAGTGTTTATAGTTAGATACAAACCTGATGGTATCATTGATCGATACAAGGCCCATTTGATGTGGATTATTTTGAGACTTTTTCTCCTGTTGCATGTCTCAGTTTAAATCGCATTTTATTTTCTTCTAATTTCACACACATTCGAAGTTCACTTTCTCATTATTTCTCTGACATGCACAGATAGTAGGAATTGAGTTGAAGGAAAATCAAATTCCATTACTTTCTTGGGAAGCTAAATTTCTCTCAATTTTCTTTGGCTTCGGGATTCTAATTCCAGTCAAATTTTGTGCATAAACAGTTTTTTTTGGCTTGTTTGGTGCATGCTTAAACACAGTTTTGGCATTAGGGCAAGGATGGAAACTTCTCAAGTATGTTTCTTTCCATGGTCATGACTAGAGGGAGTGAGTTTTGGTTGTCTTAAATGGATTTTAAACTGCTATGTTTCATTGAAGATTCAATTGCTTGGAGAATTTCCATAGTGGGATTGTGACAGATTCAACACTTCCGAGAGGATTACAGCTTGCAAGCCAGAGGTGCTTCTTATTTGATTGACATTCAAGATTTCCAATTTTCTTTGGAATTGCCGATTTGTTCAAAATTAATGAATCAAGCTGGTTGGGCAGGTCAATTTTTGTAGAATTTCTTCTGGTTATCTTGAGAATTTTTGCATGAGTTGGATGCAGGTGGATCTTTATCGGGGTCAGTATGACAGATGTTGGCAGGTCATGCCTCACATTGTGTGTTGGTCAAGGTGGGTTGACACTTGACTGGAAATACAGGAATATTCAGGTGGCCAGGGTCATCAGATCATGATTGGAGATCATTATTTCTTCGTTTTGGGGTTGATGTTTGTGGGGGTTACATTAATGTGCCGTACACTTGAATCTGTGACTGGCGTGATTGTTTGTTCCTTGTCTATTAATTCTATATTTATGCCTGTCTGGTTTCTGTTTGATGGTTTCTTTTTCTGGCTTATCTTCTTAATAAGTTGTGTATGATTTTCAATGAAATTTTTTCACAACTAAATGCATCTCTGCATCAATTACAAAATAAGTATAGTATATAAGTGTAGATTCGTTAAGAAAATAAAATGGCATATAAAATAAAATTAAAACACTTGTAAGCAAGCATCAAAATCAGATCAAAGTTGTAATCATAAAATTCAAAAGTAATTTTAGTTACTTTATGACCCATTCATATCCAAACGATATCGATGCTGCTAGTTGGAGTGTTGGAAACTAACCCATAAGTTTTGTTAAGACTATGTTTTGAAATAAAACCAGTAACTGAAACTATTCAAATCCTGATAGTTAATGTTTTTTAATCAAGGATACTTTAAATTCATATCTTTTATGTATCTGGAAGCATTTGATTAATATATCTCCTGTAGGAAGAAAATCTTTTCAAGTACATACTGGGTTTTTAAGTTTCAACTAGCATGCTTCTTGTGCATTCATAATGCACATTTCACGACCTTACCATCTAATAGCCCATGATAGTAATGTATTCACACATGACTCTCATATAATATTTGTTTGATGCCAGAGCTGACTTCGTGTCGTATAAAAGAGGGAGGACTTGTTAGATGATTTGATAGTTATTTCATATGCTTATTTCATCTTTCTAAAATTTGACTTGTTTTGTCGTCTTTTGGAACTGATCATGGGATAAGAGTTAAATTTCCTATCAGATAGATTAGTGTTGTTTATTTCTCTAGAATGTGATCCTTTTGGTAATTTTTTCTTTACTTTTTGAAAAAAGTTAACTTGATATTGTTTCTAAAGTCAAGATATATTTGCAAGTCATCTAACCAGACTTCTTGATCTTTCTCATTTCCAAAATCAATTCACAGATCCTTCTTCTTGCACTGTTTCTGTTAGTGTGCCAGTGTTGTCTGGTAGCTTAACAGAACCTGTATCTGCATGTGCCCTTTATCATGACAGAGGGCCAGATCCTTGGCTACACAAAGCTACTTCTGATGCATGGCTTTCTACTGGAGTGGCTGAAGTAGATGGCAGTGATGGTGGCCTCCATGACCAAGGAGATATATACTGCATTGTTTGTTATGAAGGTGGCAATCTTGAAATTTTTGATGTGCCAAGTTTCAGGTGTGTTTTCACTGTGAAGAATTTCTTGTCAGGAAAAAGACTTATTATAGATGCTTGCCTTTTTGAACCATCCATGGACCCTCAGAAAATAAATGATGGAGTAGTTGACAAGGCATCTAATCAAGTCAAGACTGAACCTGCACCAAACATGAAGATAGTAGAGGTGGCTATGCAAAGATGGTCAGGCCAGCATAGTCACCCATTTCTTTTTGGATTACTGAATGATGGGACAATGCTGTGTTATCATGCATTCTTATACGAAGCTCAGGACAACACCTCTAAAATCGATGACTCTACATCTTCTCAAAATCCTATTGATGGTAGTGGTACTTCAAGGCTTAGAAATTTGAGATTTGTTCGTGTTTCACTAGACACATTTATACATGAAGAATCGACAGGTGTGATTCCACAGCAAAGAATGACCATGTTTAAAAATGTTGGGGGTTATCAAGGCTTGTTCCTTGCTGGTTCAAGACCAGCTTGGTTTATGTTCTGCAGGGAACGGTTACGTATCCATCCCCAGGTAGGAGTGCAAGCTGAAAACATTGTATCTTTTATTGCTGTCCTTTATATGTTAACAATGGGTCATGCTTTTGATTGTTGACACTGAACTGTACAATTTGGACAAGAAACATGACTATTTGGATATCTAGATTATATCTATTTCCATTTATCGCAAGAGACCCTAAAGCACTGTGTGTACAAATTGTGGATGAGGTACAGGCAATCCCCATATGTTCACCATGTAGTCTACCTGGAAACCCTCTACATAACAGCTCAATTTGTAGGTACGACGTGCAATCCTTGTGTGAATCCTTTCAAAGATGACTATTCTTTCGCACCTTAATTCACATGCAAATTTCTAACGTGTTCCTTTCACATGTTAGTTTCATCTATATTCCTCAATTCCCGATATCCAAATGTCCATCAAAGATTGCATAAAATGCGTTGTGTCCATAGCAGACAACATACTTGACTCTGAACCATCGGTGGCTAATATCCAGTTACCAAATCATAGTGGCAGCCATGTTGGTCACAAGTCACAACATGCTCACAATGGGAACTTGCCCAATCAAATCCTCAGCATTGACACTACTTGTCAGGTCTTGATATTAATTCATGGGAAGTTACAACATTTGGGGCTGTAGTTACAGTCTAGTTTGACACTAGATTTGCACGAAAAGCTCGTGTAAACTACTAGGTTTGGGTTGACTCTTGCATATGAATCCCACATATTTTCATTAAACTTCAAATGTGGGGTTATTTCTTTTTCATCTTAACTAAGGGAACCTTATAGAAGATGTTGGAAACTTTTGTTGACACATTTTTTGTTGTTGCCCTAGCTGTGCGATGGGTCAATTATGGCATTCACTGTACTTCATAACATAAATTGCAATCATGGTCTCATATATGTCACGTCACAGGTATGTTTTTGCACACCCTACATTAGCTTGTCTTACTTGTATATTTAATTTCATCTGTCTCTAACTATTCTTATTGTTTAGGGCTTCTTGAAGATTTGTCAACTACCATCTGCAGCTAACTATGACAACTATTGGCCAGTTCAAAAAGTGAATCTTGTTCTCTTTCCTCATTAAACTTACATTCTATCGATGCCTTTTCTAACGTTTATGTTTTTTTCAGATCCCTCTTCGAGGCACCCCACACCAGGTCACTTACTATGCTGAGAGGAATCTGTATCCAGTTATTGTTTCTGTTTCTGTAAGTTCTATCAACTTTGTTATGCATTTATGGATCATGTTTCTAATTTTCTAGTGTTCATGTAACCTTTTATGAACCATTTTGTTGGCATCTGAATATCTTGTTTTGTTAGAGTTAACTGCTTCTGCCAGATGGATTAGTTGCCTGTTATGCTGGAATCAACAGAATATATGATATTTGAAAGGGTGATTGCCTATTTGCCTTGTATGCATTCTGATGTTGAATGTGTACGCAAACATTTGATATTTTACTAATGCTACATTACACATGAGAAGATTTGCTGTAGTGCATTTTTCGTTTCATATCTTTTCTTTATGAATAGCAGTTTTACATATTAATGATCTATCATCTGTGGATTGCTACACTATTAGCTTATTGCAGGCCAAGGAACGGTATTGTGCAGCATACTTCTTTCCGAAATGTCATTGTTAGAGGTGAAAAATAAGATTGGAGTACTAAACAAAAAAGAGTTTACAAGGATGCATGTTAACCCTAGCAATAAATATTGTACTTCGTTTTTTCATAGAATATAGGGTTACTAGCAATAAATATTGTTGTTTGATTATCACGATGCATTGGCACTGGAGACTGAGTTGTGAATCCAAGTTCAATTAACAATGAAGAGAGCTAAACCATTTTACACAGTTTATGTCATAGATCTATACTGCTTCTGCATTGGATCTAGAAACTACACTTTGCCTTTTACTCTTCCAACTCACCATGTTTCCTCTTGTCACCTACATAATTGGAGTCTGAAAAAGCTTCCACCTGTAGATGATCATATTTCTTATATCTTAGTCCTTAGTCCTTTTCTAGGTGCTCTTTTGAGGTAGGCCAACACACAAAGGGTACCTAAGCAATCAAGGTTGATACATGAATTAACTTATTAATCCTACTACATATGAGATATCAAGATGAGTATTCTGTAAGTTAGATTAATTTTCCAACGAGTCTTTTATATTAACTAACATCATCATGGGGCTCTAAAGAACTATCTTAGAAATTTGGAGTCTGATTAATACATGTTAACTCTGACTTGCATTCCAATAAATCAATGTCCTAGAGCAAATTAAGAGCATATTTTTTCTAAGATAATACAAACTTATTGTGGCCATAAGTGAATTCTATCTTAAGGAAATACCAGGGAGGTTCCATATCCTTTGTAGTAAAGTGCCTACTCAGATGTTTTTTAGTTTCTGCAATCCCAATTATGTTATTACTTATCAAAATGATATCATCAACATACACAACAAGAATAACACTACAACTAACGCATGTCCTGATGAAAACATAATGGTCAACTGTATACCTTTTGAACTTTGATTTTATCATAATATTGTTCAACTTTTTGAACCATGTTTGTGGACTTTGTTTAAG
This sequence comes from Posidonia australis, assembly GCA_024699735.1. Lineage (NCBI taxonomy): Eukaryota > Viridiplantae > Streptophyta > Magnoliopsida > Alismatales > Posidoniaceae > Posidonia > Posidonia australis. The sequence continues at coordinate 7,769 of JAMKQA010079167.1, forward strand.
ACTATAGATAGCCTTCCTAAGGTAACAAATCTAACTCTTCTTTTTAGCAACATATCCTAGAAGTTATTTTATAAGAATTATCTCTTACAGATCGCCATAAAGAAAAGTATTTCAAACATCTAGCTGATGAAGATCCTATGACTGATTGATGGGAACATATAATAGAACACGAATGGAACTCAATCTAGTCACAAGTGAAAATATCTTAGCATAATTGACATCAAAAGTTTTATGAACCTATGAGCAATCAATCGAGCTTTGTATCTATCACATTGGGTTTATATTTGATAGTGTAAACCCTTCGGCAACCAATCACAGAACCATCAATAGGTCTAAGAATTAAAGTACATGTGTCACGTAGTATGAGTGCTTGCATTTCTTCATTTATAGTAGCTTTCCATTATAAAAGAAGAATAACCTCCTCGTAGTTCTCAAGAATAGTTCTCAAGAATAGATTCATATATTTTTAGGAATGTGTCACGTCCTAAATTTCCCGTAATAATGTAAACAAATAAAATTACAGGAAATAAAAGCTAAACAGAAAATATCAAACTACGAGGAACCTGTGTGTGCGGCTATAGGACTCCGACTTATATGTACTATACTAAACCTTCTGCATGCTTGTATCTGCAATCCTAAAATACGAGAAAAACGCATAAGTGATAGAAGTCATCTAACACGCATCCCACGAAAAACAACGGGAAAACGAAATCATAATTAATTTTCTTTTAAATTCATTTTGCAAATCATTTTCTCTAAAATCTCACGAATTAGGCTCATAATGGTCAAAACCACAATTAGAGTTTTATCAGCCTTAAACCACAAGCAAAGTCCCTCACTTGTCAAAATCACACACAGTGAGTCTGGAAGCCTGGTGCTAGGCAACCAATCTCTGGACACAAGCAGTCCACTGAAGAGCCACCAACGACAGCTGCATTGCCACAACATGCCATCCTATGCAGGAGCTGCGTCGTCTTGCGATTTTCCTACCTGGAGAGCCCTCATAAAGTGAACCCCTCATTGGAAAGATTGTCCTATCTTAAGACGCTATCAGCTACAGAGCATGTGTCCCATCCGCATTGGCAAGGTATGCTTCTTCATGGCGTCCTCCAAATACGATGCTCAGGAGGGAGTGTCATATCTCAACACTCGACGACACTCGAGTCTCAGTGCTCATAGCGACAGTAGAAGTATCATACCTCCCCATCATACCACAAGATATCTCAACCTGCAGACCACAATCCTAGTCTCGAGACGATAGTCAATGAGTCTCATACCTCCAAGATCCGATACCCCTCAGCCTCAGGTATCTCGACCTCCGACCTTGATCAGGAAGTCGCGTTCGACCATCCAAGAATGTCATCACATTTCCTGGTCTCGACGACACGGTCCTACACTATCTCGACCCACACGCATAGGAAAAATCATTTTCCAAAATGAGTCAACCAGTTCTTTGAAAATCATTTTAGAAATCATTTTCATATCCTTAAAAACTCTTTCAAAACCTCGGCAAAACAACAGAACAGGTGTTCCAAGGGACCATCACTGATGACCCACGATGTCATCTCAAAAGGACAATACAAATTAATCCGAAAAATCCTAGGAAATCACATTTTATAAACATATTTGGGACTTGATTCGGCATGCCAAAAATGAAATTGGATATGTCGAAAATCCCTGATTCGGTCGGTCGATTTAGATCAGTTGACCAAATCAAGTCAACGGTCAACACTCTAGCCAAAATCGATATACCGAAAATGATTCGGTCGACCAAAATCTACTGATTCGACGATCAAATTTCGACCATCCAAAATTAGACGATTGAATTTCGACCAAAGAAGCAAACTGGCAGAAAAACGACATATCGAAATGGTTTCGACATGTCGATTTCTACGAAAAACAGAAGACAGTCCAAACCCTACTGCTCAAAATTGTCCAACTGGGACCGATGATCGAACCTTCAAAACCAACACCAAAAATCTCACATAAAACATAAAATGTAAACCCTTGAGTCTACTTCAAAACTTAATAAACAAAACCAAAATCTATTCACCATGCATCAAGATATAAATTCGCAAAGGCATATGGATCAAAATAACCTAAAACACAATCACCACATTAAACACCTATAAAAGCCTCTGTAAATACTCATAAAATCTCAATAAATTCTAAGAATGTAAATTTACTTAGATTTCATGCAATCTTATCAATTTTTACTAATTTCATGCTCTCTATACATGGGTTGGAGGTGCGTATCTAAGAAACATGCTCCGACGATCCTCCGGCCGACTCCAGTTACGACGACCCTTGTTGGGGCTTACACGACCACAGGGACACACTACCCGAGCACCACACGTCGCCACGAGTCGTCGCACGCTTCCGTCGTCCCTCGAGCACACCAAACAGAGAGGAAGATGCGGGGAGGAGAGAAACAGGGGAGGGAGAGTGAGGGAGACAGGAAGGAGGGAGGTGAGTGGAGGGAGAGAGAACGAGTGGAGGGGGAGGGAGAGGAAGAGAAGTGGCGTGCTCGAGATGGAGGGAGAACACGCAGAAGAGGAGAGGCAAGGTGCGTTGGTCATGCATCAGCGCGTATGAGCTTATAAAGCCATGCAAGGCGGTAGCCAAACGCATGCACAACTGCACGTTCAGCCTATCCACCTCCCACACGAGCAAACCCAACTCACACTATCAACTTGCTCCCACTAACCGGCCTGCGAACGTGGGCCCCACATTGACCCATACCTGGGTCTCACACGTGCAGTGCCACAATGCACTGTACCAACCACGCACAGGGACACGCAAACAGAAGCTGACCTATGAGGTCTAAGTCCAAAAGTACAAATCTACACAATGGGCTTCGGAACAGTGACGTCTGTTTAGGAATAAATTCATTAAAATGTAAATAATTACAAAATAAATTTTACGGGTATTACATCTGCAAAGAAATGGAAGACACCCATCAATTTGGAATTTTGTCACACAAAAAGGTGTAGAGGCTACGACCACACTCACGGCTTAAATCGATATTCTTCCCAGTCTTCCTAAAAAGTACAATAATATGGGAAAAAGGTTACATAGCAAATTAAAGCTTTGATGATGGCATTAATTGTTAGTAAATTTATAAGAAAGTTTGGAATATAAAGGACATTATCAAGTTGTGAGCGAGAAGAGGTATGAACAATCTCTTCACTGAGAATTTAACAAGATCTATCGTCAACAATAGAAATAGAGGAAATATTTGGCAAATGTTTAAGGAATGTGAAAAGTTCACGAGTACCTTATATATGAGTGCAGGCTTCGGAGTCTTTAACTTAAGAATAGTCCTTCGAGGCTAGATAAGTACCAATACCTGATGTGGCAACATGAGAAGCAGTGGTAGTAAACTATATAGCTTGATACTGAAGGAACTTCTTGTACTCAGCTTGTGAAATTGTAACTGTAACAGAAGCATTTGACTCCCCCACTACAGTATTTGTAGCCACATTTTGAGTTTATTTTAGTCTACCAAATTTATCCTTGCATCGATGATATGTGTGGTCAATGCAGTCACAGTGGTCACACTTTTGAGTACCACGTCTTCCCCCTGAATTGCAACCTCTCCCTCGTCTGTGACCATGACCTCTAGTAGATGTCATCATGGCCAACTAATCCAACGGACATGATGATGTACCTATGGAAACACGTAAGGCTCGAGCAAAAGTAGATGATTGAAATGGAACTATGTCTACACCAAGGATATAACCATAAATCTCAGTCGTAATATTTGAATGTAAACCAGAAAGGAACTTAGTCACCATCAAACCATCTTGATACTGTCCATAAGAGCACATAGAGAAGTGTAGTACTTTTGAGAAGTCTGATCTTCCTGCTACAAAGAAAAGAAACTCTCATATATTTCAAAAACCTTGAAAATATTCTTCTCATGATTATACGTCTACTTGAGAGTATCCCAGATCTTTTTAGCCGGAGTTAAAAGTATGACATCAGAAGCGACATTAGATTTCATATTGTTGACCAACAATTATGTAACCTTATGATCTGTAACAAGCTCATCATTATATGTGGGGTCTTTTGGGGAAGGGGAGTCATCAGTGATATGTTGTACTTTGTGATGGACTTTCAAAAACACGGTAAATGTCTTCGCTCATAAGAGATAGTTCTGATCATTTTAACTTTATTGTTGTTTCACTGAATTGACAAAGCCATGCATCATTGGAGGATGAAGAGGAAGCCATTTTCAACATGTGGAATAATAGGAAACACGAGCACAAGGTCTGAATTGGTATGAATCAACACAAATTCAGACCAAACATAGTCTGAAGAGTCACAATTAGGGTACACAACAGTCCTACAGCATCACAATGCAATCTAGCACATGGGCGTTACGAGCGGCAAGGCTTCCGGAAGGGCTGCTGATGCCGCTAGAGCTTGGAGGGTCTACTGCCACCAATCAGCAGGAAAGGAGGTGGAAGGAGGCCACATGTGGGCTGGTAGAGAGAGGGGAAAGGGCGATCAGATGGTGGAAGGGCACCGGCGGCAAAGCAGGGGTCGATGGGGTTGACGTGGGTGGCCACTAGTGGCATGCGGAAAGTGGGCCTGTGACACATTGGGTGGGTGGGGAAGAAAAAGGGTTAGGGTTTAGGCTATTGGTACGATGTTAGAGGTGAAAAATTAGATTGGATTACTAAACAAAGAAAAGTTTAGAAGGATATATATATATATATATCATAATCCTAGGGCTAATGGGTATCTCTACCACTAAATAATGTAACTAACAATCATCTTTCATGTTCTACTTGGAAAAACTTAATAGGGATTTTTCACATTGAATATTAGGTCTTTGGGTCAGTGTTGACAGGCTACTAAATGAAATCACTTTCTTTGCAGGTTGACAGGCCACTAAATCAAATTATTTCATCTCTTGCTGAGCAAGAAACTAGCCATCAACTTGAACAGGATAATCCAAATTCTGATGGACTGCAAAAGTATTCTACTGATGAGTTTGAAGTCCGGATATTAGAACCAGAGAAATCTAGTAATCGATGGGAAACTAGGGCCACCATCCCAATGCAAGTATCTGAAAATGCCCTCACCATTCGAATGGTTACCTTGCTTGTAAGTTATAATCTTTCTATAGATATAGTCACTTGTAGTTCATTCCAGAACTTTTCAGTGTATGCTTTTTATAATCTTGCTAATTTTGAAGTGGAAGGTAAATATGCTTTGACTGTCTATGTCTAATGGTCAAACTGCTGCCTCAAGCATCTGACATGGTCTTTCTATTAGACTGAATCTCTCGTAAATATACATGAATACAAGCTTCATTATCATCAAACTTTTCCAGCAAAGTTGTGCCCCATGGCCAATCAGAAAAATTCTCCGTCCCTGTCACATTTCACTAATGAAGTCATGATCAGTAATCCAACATTGACACATTAATAATGGCACATGTTTGTAGTTTGATTAGTGCTTAGGGAAGCACCTGCTTAATTGATTAAGCAAGTGCTTACTGAATCGATGGAAGAAGAGTGGTTCTCTTCATGCATACCTGATTAATCATTGGAAACCCTAAGCAAATACATTAATGGCAGACAATCTTAATGGTCTAAAAAATTTCTGACCATCTGGTGCCCTTTTTATTGATTTCCATTTTTCCTAATCTTTTGCGTTTTTCAGGTGGAAATTGTTTTTTTTTCCTAATTTGTTCGCTCAGAAACAAAATACTGAGTGGCTGCATGTGCAATGGCTTAATTGATAACTGTAAATATTGATTTCGAAATTCTGAGCTAAAAACTCTAAAATAATGATACCAATGTTGTTAATAATAATAAAAATGTAAAATTGAAGAAATCTTATGCCTTTGCTCCCTGCGAACCTGGATTTCCTTAGAAACTTTGTATTTATATGTATACCCTTATAAGGTTATATATGTAAAACATTTTGAGGGTATGTTTGTAATGAACTATATTTGTATATAAATTGTGATGTTTATGGTTCAAAGAGGTATATATCCCTTTATTATATAATGAAGACTGTCTAAACCCACTTGAATAATTCTATAAGGCCATTCATTGGTTTCCATTTTCATCCTTATGGTTTATACAACCCTTTATGCTATGTATACCACCAGTTATTGGGTTTTCGTGTAAATTATAGGACCATATAACATATTTTAAAACTGGAATAATTATTTTTTCCAAAGACTAATGTAATGCCAATGTTATGGTATTTGAGTATTTTTGTTAGAACTTGAGATTAGATAGCGTTTAGTATATTAGAATGAAAATACATAGAAATGAAATGAACTTTAAAATGAAATTTGGAATAGAATAGAATGAAATGGAATGGAATAAATTTTTTTCATTCTGGTGTTTGGTATGGAAGGGAATGGAATGAACCTAGATCTTTATTTTCTTTCTCCATTGTTTTACCAAAATGCTCCGCCTCCTCCTCCTCTCCTCCACCGTCCTCCCACAGCACAACCTCATCGTCGTCTATCCACATTTTTCTTCCTCTCTATCCACATTTTTCTTCCCTCTCTCTCTCTGGGGGGG
>JAMKQA010079169.1:0-14214 GCA_024699735.1 Posidonia australis
TTACCCATCCTCTGGTTAGCAGACATCCAGCCTTCCCATTTGCATCCCATGCATTCATCCTTTTGTGGTTTTCCTCGTCTTTCCCTTAAAAGACTAGGTGGCGACTCCCTTTTCTTTTCTTTTATCCTTGCACCTTCGCTGTCATCGGCATGGCTGTGGTCTCCTCTCCACCCCTCCCTTCGGGTCGGGCACGGTCAGATGGACACGGTCACAATACCCATGGGTCAAGCAGTTCCATCAACTAGGTGCGCTGACTTTAGATGGACGCGGTATACTAGAGGAGTGTGAGGCTTGGTTCCTAGAGGTAGAGATGATCCTAGAGGAGATCGACTGTCCAGTTGAGAAGTAGGTCCGAATAGCAGCATTTCAGCTCAAGGGCATTGTAAATCAGTTGTGGAGGGCTACGTGCTACACCAAGTTTCCTATTGTGTACCTATTAATGATCTCTTGGGAAGAGTTCCAAGAAGTGTTCTATGAGAGGTTCTTTCCAGAGCATGAGAGGGACAAGCTAGACACAGAATTCCCAAAACTTGAAGCAGGGAAGCTTGACTGTGACTGAGTATGAGTTGTTCTTCTTTTGGCTGGAGTAGTTCTCTCATACTATGGCTGTCGAGATGAACAATGCCAAGAAATTTATGGAAGGACTTACTCCAGCCCTGAGATCCAAAGTCATTGTCTTCCATTGTTAGACTTTGGCAGATACTATTGAGCTTGCAAGACACTATAAGGATGCTCGTAGGCTATTCAGAGAGGAATACCCTAGGAAGGATAAGGGGAGGAAGTCTATCTCTCGACCTTCTATCTCCTGACCTTCTATTTCTCAACCCTCGGTCATGGGAGCACCAAGTTCCAGGAGTTCTGGTAGCTTTGGAAAGAAATGGAAGGAGCGGCCTTTTGTTTCTCAACCCTCGGTCACGGGAGCACCAAGTTCCGGGAGTTCTGGTAGCTTTGGAAAGAAGTGGAAGGAGCGGCCTACATCCGGTAGAGATGAAAGCTATCGGATTCAGTAGTGAAAGGAGCGGCCTATCTTTCCTTCTTCTTTTTTCTCACCTCACTTGTGCCACCATAGAAAATCCATGCCATCCTGTCCCCTCCGACGATAGGGTGATGGGGCTAGTGGTTGAGGTGATGCGGGGAGGAGGAGGAGATAAAGAGGAAGGGGAGTTGAAGGGAGGAGGCAAGTGGAGGGGAGGCGAGTCGAGAGAGAGAGTTTGAGGTGGAGTTGGTGCCCAAGAGGGAAAGTGCTCTAAGTTTGCTACCGTTGGTGGCTGGGGACTGTCGAAGGCTTACCGAAAAAGCACCACGTGGGGTGGACGTCGCCGGAGTACCGATCCAGGTATGCGACCCCCTTCATTCTTTTGTTTTTGAAAAATGGATTAAATGCATGAAAATAATGTAAAATGCATGTTAAATCATGGAAAAATAGTAGAAATGATGGGAATGGTGCCAATGACTTGAATAGTAGAGATCATGCTAGGTTGTATGATTTTCGTGAGTTTTTTGTAGAATATTGTATGCATGCTATAGTGTTGTGAAATGAGTCCCTTGCCTTTATGATTTTATTTAGAACAACATGGTTAATGGATTTGTAAATGGTTTAAGGAGTTTTGAAGTAGACGTGGAGATGTATACCCCATGTTTAATATGCAATTTTTGGTACGTGTTTAATGGGTCTGCCAATGGTCCCAAGTCCAGCAAACGAATGAGTTGGGCATAGGGGAAGTTTACTGAAATCAAGAATTTTGGTATGCCGATTTTGGTTCGGCATACCATTTTTCTATCAATATTTGACCAGAGACTCTAATTTGGTAGACTAAAAATGATCGGTCTTTCGTTTCAGGGGATTTCGGTCGACCAAAGTAGGGATTTTCAATAGTCCCAAATTCGGTCAACCATTCTGGGTGTTTGATGTTTGGTTCGTTATACCGATCTAGTTTGGTTTGCCGAACCTGACCTCTGGCCCATATGAAATAATGATTATGAAAAATGGAAATAAATGATTTTGAATGGATAATGAGCATGTATTGATGAAGTTTGCTCCACGTAGATGACATGAAGGAATATAGAATTCAAATAAATAAAATTGAATATAATTTTGGACTTGAAGCCCCAAGGATAGTCAGAAATTGATAAATGTTTGGTTTAATGTGATTTTTGGACATGAGAGCCAACAAAGGATATGAGTGCATAATTTCACATATTTTGAGCCTTGGACCTAAATGGATGGTCGTGTTTGCATGGGAATGATCCCCTGCAAAGAAAAGAAAATGTGTATTGGTTTTAAAAGAAAACCCAAGAGTTTTGAAAAAGAAAATAATAATGTGTTGTGGAGCCACGAGGGGTTAGTGTCGGCAATGTGATGGGAGTATAAGACTCCAATAAAACTAATTGTCAGATACGACTGTGGTTGCTAATGTGGGACCACAAGAAATTAGTGTCTATAAATTGATAAAATATCAATTTTCAAATAACCGTGGTCACCAAGCTTGAGACGGTGTAGGCTACCTGAACCTAAGCATATGAACCAGGTGTTCAGGTCATTGATGGGATGCCAGGAAAAGACATATCCCTATGCATATGAATTGAAATTGAGGCTTGTTAGTCGAGGCAGTGTCCTCCTATACAGGGTACTTCACCACGATATTGCATGAAGGTAGGGAAATTAGTGTACTGTGCTTGTGTGCCTGGTTACCTCTGATCAAGGTAATACTAATAAGAAAAGTGGAAATAAAATGTGTGATTTTAGTTAAAATGAGACGTGTGTTTTGTCTTTAGATTCTAGCAAGGAATACACGTCGTATTTTAACTAGTTGCTAGCTAATGTATATGGTTTCTTTTGAGCCCTATGTTTTAGGTTAGATCTAGTCGAGAATGTGGATTTCTTGAAGTGAATAAAAAGGTTTAAAAATGCATGAATTGAAAAGAGAATGCGAGCTTTCGAAAAAGGCATGTTTTGGATAGAAATTCCAAATGTTTTAAAAAGAAATGATATGTTGAAATGGATTTTTGAAAACCATGTTTTGTAATAGTTTAGGCTTGTGTTTTCTCGTTGTTTTGCTGTGATTTTCTGTGTGGAGCGCATACTGGGTGACTTGGATGTCACTTACACGTGCTTTGTTTGGTTTCAGGTGCAGGATGTGTAGTCTAGTCCCGATGCTTGTGTATGAGCCACTAGCCGTACATTGTTCTTAGAGGTGAGCCGTAGTTAGTTATAGTGGTTTAATTAATACTGCAATTATTGTTATTACTTGTGATACTATAATTTAGGTAGTGTACTCAGGTTCAGGGCATTACACAAGATGAGGCGAGTATGTATGATAAGGATGCAATGGAGTGATAAAACAATCATTCCACTTCCCTTCCAATCATGCTTGCCAAAGTTTACTTGACACTCAATGTCCATGTGAAGGGCTCCACCTCCTTTGGAACGACACATGAAAGTGTCAAGGAAGAAAACAAATGCCCAGACACACCTCCATCTGCAATCAAGTGCCATTGACTTCATACAAATAGTGAGCTCATTGTCGACATGCAGACACTGCTTGAGAAGTGAAAATGTAGCAAAAACGTGCATGATATGATGAAAACACACATCTAGGAGGCTAAATAATTAACAAGAAAGATCCACGATATACTAGATGGTGGAGACTTGCCTGTGTGGATGTGTTTGTCTCTCCAACATCTAGAGTTGTAGTGGTACACTCTAGGCTGCTTTCCGACTACGACAACAAAGGCAGGAGGATTGTGATGCAATGGAAGGGCCGTAGATACTTGGATGTTGGCTAAAGTGTTAGAAGTTGGCTATTAGCAGGTCAAGCAGGGAGTGGAGTTGGCTTTTGTAAGTCGAGATTGCAATGTATGACTGTGTCTTTGACCATGCTAGTTGAGTTGACTGATAAGGCTGGGTGAGAAACCAGGTTTGTGAACCAATAAGGTCATGGTGAAGATGGTGAATCCGAGGAAGGATACTCGACTCGAAAACACCAAAAAGTGACAAGTAGAGGATAAGGAAAGAAAATGGAGTCACCACCTAGTCTATTGGAATTGGAAGACAAGAAAAATCGAAGAAAAGAGTGACTGCAATAGAAAATGAGGAAACATGTGCAAAATAAGAGAATTCATGCCATTGGATATGTCATTTTGGTCATAGCATACCAGAGAAAGGGTAGGGACTCCTGTTATGCATGGGGAAGGTGTTACGCACCCCCACACACCCGAAAATGCGTCTTTCTTAGTTTAACCTGCTCGCAAAATGGCCAATGTAGGCAAAGGATGCCAAAATGATGTCCGCCTTAAGGCAAGATGCATGATGCCATGCTAGGATGTAGTAAAACATGCTTTGGAAACTATATTGGAGTAAGAAAACCAAATAAGAATCGGGCAAAAAGATCAACAAGTGCACTGTAAACTATCTAATAATCTAGCAAGTCTTGCCGCATATTTGCATAGGGGTGTAACGCTAGTTTTATTTGCTTAGGATTCGTGCTACCATGACCAACTGGTAAATCATGCTAGACATTTTACAGTACAATGATAGAAAACTTCATCTCCCAATTGGGCTTGATAAAACAATGATATAAATCAAAGAAACGTTGGATAAGCTAGAACATGATGATAAGAACATAGTGGAACTATCTAATCATGCGGTGATCACCTGGATCTCTCCACCTACCTAGCTCACTAGAAACCTACCGAAACTAAGCTCACTGACGATGGCTGATACTGACAGGCTCTGTCTGAGGTCGTAAGGGTTAATAGGAAGGAAGGGGGTCCTAGGCATGCGATATGGATGCAATGTAGGTATAGAAACTTGAAACATAGCTCGTCCCAACATGGCACAGTGATCTCATCTTTCATCCATCTTGGTAGAGGCGGTCGACAATTCTTAGGGCTGATGGATGTTGAACTCTCATCATCAGGGGTGGGCAAGGAATATGGCGACGTGCAAGATTCGAACATAGTGGCTGGAGCCTCACCTGTAGCCTTAAGCATGTCGCTGATGTATGCGATGCAAATGATGGTAAATCCAAGAAATAAAGCACAGGCAGACCAAGATCAGGTGATATGCGAATTACAGAGGTCACTAAGAAGGTTTAACTTTGGAGGATGGATGTGAGTTGCGTTGACTGGAGGCGAGTGTTGCTATTGGTTGGAGGTGCTCGCCAACGTCTGGTTTTGGGTTTGGTTGATGACGAGAGGTTGATGCTCTGGCTTCTGGAATGGCTCACACACACGCTCTGGGTGTAAGTGGATTAGAGGATAGTGGAGCTCAGACATGGATCGTTTGAACTGGATGGTCGAGTTGGGTGTCGTTCAAGAATTCTAACGATTGGTGGCCTGAGATCCTGATGGTGAGGGATCTTAGGGAGCTTGAGAATTCTGAGAGCAAAAGGCTAGAGAGAAAGAGCGAGAGCCGAAGATCGTCCCCTCCAAATCTTGGATGTGGGGGTCATTATATAGAAGGAGGTGTCTGATAATGGTCGTCGATGGCTAATTGTCTCAAGCTCAATGGTTTGGATCGAATCTAAATGGGTTTGATCAGGTTTTAAGCATAAGAATAAGGGTATGATGATCTATGGAGAGTGTGAAACATTCCCACATCCATGCGAGCTAATAATGATGTAGAATTCAATGGTCCCCAGTGGTGGAATGTCCACTAAGCTTGCTAGCTAAAATACTCTAAAACAGGGTACATCGTTGGCTCTTCGTGCCATTGTCCTTCGTTGGACATACATGCTTGGATTACCCACCAATATGTCCCTGCAACACCCAAAAATTCATTTTATTATAATGTAACGCCCCGAACACAAGTATGTTACCAAAATCACAGTATTATAAGCAATTACACTAATTACAGCAATAATTAAATAACTACTACAAACTAAGGCTCATCACCAAGAACAATGTACAATTAATAGCTCCTACTCAAGCATCGGAACTAGACTGCACTCCAACCTGCATTTGAAAACAAAACAAAGCACACGTGAGTGACATCTAAGTCACCTAGTACGTGTCCCAAACACACACACAACAAAAACTCGGCAAAACCACAAAAACACAGCTTTTGATTTACAAAACATGGTTTTTCTTTTAAAGTCCAATTCAAAACATCATTTCTCTTTTTCCTTAAAACACTTGGAAATCTGTTTCCAAAACCATGTTCTATTCCAAAACACATATTTCTTTCTTTTTATACATTTTTAAAACCTTTCTCTTATTTCAAGAAATCCATATTCTCGACTAGGTCCAACTTAAAACACAATGCCTCACAGGATTCAAGACCAAAACCACAAACATTAGTTGATAACTAGTCAAAACGCAATTCTTATTTACTACTAGGATTTTAAGACCATACTCAGGTCCAATACTAGCCAAATCACACCTTTTTAATTTCCACAAATCCAAACACTTTTCTTAATAATTTCCACTTTTCCTTATTGATGTTACCTTGATCGGGGGTAACCAAGCACACAAGTAGTAGGTGAGGACACCATTTCCCCTATCTCTTTGCACTACCACGGTGAAATTTCCATTGCGGGAGGACATTGCCCTAGCCAACTAGTCTTAATTTCTTTTCATATGCATGAGGATATGTCTTTTTTTGACGTCCCATCGGTGAACCGAACACCTGGTTCATATACCAGGGCCAGCCTACACCGTCTCAAGCTCGGTGACCACAGTCGTATCTAACAATTGATTTCTTATCAATTTGCCGACACCAACCCTACGTGGTCCCACACCAGCAACCACAATTGTGTCTAACAATTGATTTCTTTGGTGTATCAGTCTCCTACCACATTGTCGACACCAACCCCTCGTGGTACCACAACACATTATTATCATTTCATTTTCAAAACACTTGAGTTTTCCTTTCAAAAACATTTTCATCTTATCCTTTCATTGTAGGAATATTTTCTGTGCAACCCATGACCGTCTACTCGGGTTCTAACTCAAAATCATGCAAAATCATGCTCTTTAAAGCCACAATTGGGTCTCAAGCCCAAAAACTACACTCAACCACACATTTAATTAATTTCTTCCAATTTTTGGGGCTTCAAACCCAAAACCATTTCCAAATTTATTTATTTAAATTCTATGTTCCTCCATGTCATCTACATGGGGAAAGCAACATTAACAAATTCTCATTATCCATTTAAAATCATTTATTTCCATTTTTCATACACCTTTATTTGTTTGGGCTAGGGGTTAAATTCTGCAGACCGAACCTTGTTCGGTATACCGAAAATCTATGATTCGGTATACCAAAACCCCAAGTTTCAGTCGACTGAAGGTTTTCAGTCTACCAAACAAAGGCACCTGGTCACAAATTGACAGGGATTTGGTATGCCGAACCCAAATTCAGCGTGTTGAAACCCCCGTGTCCAGCACACACCCCCTGTTCTTGACCTAAACGTTTGTTGGAAATGGGACCTCCAGTGGACCCAACAAACATACTTCATAAAACACGAATAAAACTTGGGGTGTAGACCCCTGAGTCTACCTCAAAACTCCTTAAACCTTTCATCAATTCATTAAGCATGCTATTCACAATAAAATCTCAAAAGCTTGAAGCTCGTTTCAAGTCACTATAGCATGCATACCCAAAACTCATATAAATTCACAAAAATTCATCCTAACCGCATGATTTTTACATAAACACATCATACATCGCATTCCCTACATTTCTACCTTTTTTTCCATGATTTATCATGTTTTATTCATCATTTTCATGTATTATGCTCATTAAGCTATGATTGCAGAATAAGAGAGGAAGAGGGGTCGCGTACCTCCCATGGTTCTTTGGCGACCTCTCCGCGACAACGTGCACCTCTGGCCTCACTTCCTTCCCTAAGCACACTGGTTCTCTCCTTCCTCCTGCTCGACTTGCCTCTCTTCCTCTGGCCTCCACCCATCTTTATTCCTCCTACCCGCATCACGTCGTCCTTTGATCCCATCACCCTTGCGTCGGAGGGGACAGGGCGACACAGGTCGATCTGTGGAGGCATGGATTCGCAAGAGAAGAAGAAGAAAGGATAAGAAGAAGACGAGGACTCGTGGGGGAAAGAGAGAGAAAGGAAAGAAAGAAACAACAGATTATCCATTAATAAATCATTTATACAATATTACTGTTAATTACATGGTTTACAATTAAAATGGATAATCTGACATAGGTGTCACATCCTATCCTATAAAAGAATTTCGTCCTCGAAATTCACCTCTAATAAAACATGTTGGGGTACTGTCTCTGGATGTCCATCTCATGCTCCTTGGTAGCCTCCTCTGTACCATGACGTTGCCATTGGACCAACACCAATGGAATCACTTTATTCCTGAGGACTTCTTCTTTCCTGTCCAATATCTGTAGTACATTTTCAACTATAGATAGGTTCTCTTGCAGCTCCTTTGGCTGCACCAGTATAACTTGGGACGCATTGGCCAAACATTTCCTCAGCATGGACATGTGGAAGGTGCTGTGTATACTAGCCAATTTTGGAGGCAGGTCTAGTTTGTATGCTACATCACCAACCCTCTTGGTAATCTGGTACGGTCTGATGTATCTTGGGTTCAACTTGCCTCTCTTTCCAAACCGCATCACTTCCTTAGTCGATGACACCTTTAGGAGTACGAAGTCTCCTACCTCGAATTCCAGAGGTCTTCGTCTTCTATTAGTATAACTCTTCTGCCGACTCTTGGCAGACAACAACCTCTTCCTAATTAGGTCCACCTTGCCCTTGTATTGCTGTACAATCTCGGTCCCAATCAACTGTCTCTCACCCACCTCACTCTAGCAAGTGGGTCTCCTATAGGGTCTGCCATACAATGCCTCATATGGTACCATACCAATGCTGGTGTGGTAACTATTATTATATGCAAACTCAATTAGAGGTAAGTGATTCTCCCAACTACCACCAAAGTCCATGGTGTAGGCTTTCAACATGTCCTCTAGTGTCTGGATGGTCCTCTTAGTTTGGCCATCCATCTAAGGGTGAAAGGTGGTACTAAAACTGATTACTGTACCAAAAGCCTCTTGAAGAGCTCCCCAGAACCTTGATGTAAACCTCGTGTCTCTGTCTGACACAATAGACACTAGGACACCATGTAGTCTTACAATCTCTGCCACATTCAACTCTATCAGCTTTGTCAAGGGAAGATTCACCCTCATTGGCAAGAAATTTATTGATTTTGTAAGGCGATCCACAATCACCCAAACCGTATCATTCTTTCTTTGGGTCCTCGGCAAACCCGTCACAAAATCCATCAACAAATTTTCCCATTTCCACACTAAAACGTTCAGAGGCTGCTAAGTCCCTTCGGGCTTTTGGTGCTCTATCTTCACTATCTAGCAGGTTGCACACTTCGTCACATACTTAGCAATTTCCCTTTTCATCTCAGGCCACTAGAAATTTCTTCTCAAGTCCTTAAACATCTTAGGGCTTCCTAGATGAATAGTGTGTCTGTAGCGGTGAGCTTTATCAAGCAGACTATTCTTGATTTCCTCCACTTGAGGCACATATAATCTCAAGTCATACCTTAACCCATTGTCTACCATGATTAAAAAGTGAGGGGCATTTCCAACTTCCAGCTTCTTCCAGATATCTGATACAAAAGAATCATACTGTTGAGCAGTGACAATCGTCTCAATCATTCTCGGGCAAATAGACAAATTTGCCAACACAACTTTGGCAACACCTTGAGACTGTCTTCGAGCTCTGCACTCCACTAGCCCTTCTAACAATTTCCATCCTTGAGACTGTTGAGCATCTGCAACTACATCTAATTTCCCTAGGTGGTATGACAGGCTAAAGTCATAACCCTTGATATACTCCACCCAATGCCTCTATCTCAGGTTCAGATCCTTCTGAATGAAGATATACATCAGACTTTTATGATCTGTGTACACCTCATACTGTTCGCCGTACAGATAATGCCTCCAAATCTTCAAGGCGAGCACAGCAGCTGCCATCTCTAAATCATGGGTGGGATTGTTCCTCTCATGATCTTTTAACTGGCACGAGGCATACGCCATCACCCGACCATGTTGCATTAGCACACATCCCAAGCCGGTCTCACAAGCATCACTATAGACTGTGAAACCGCCACTCCTAGAAGGTAGACTCAAAACTGGGGCTGACTCCAGACTAGCCTTCAACTCATTGAAGCTCTCCTCGCATTGGCAACCTCAAGTAAAGTGCACTTCTTTTCTTGTCAATCTGGTCAACGGTACAACAATCTTGGAGAAATCCTGAATTAATCTCCTATAATATCCTACCAGGCAGAGAAAACTTCTGATTTCAGTTACTGTCTTCGGTCTGGCCCAACTACTCACAACCTCCATTTTGGCTAGATCTACCTTGATACCTTCTCCTGAGATGATATGACCAAGGAAGGACACCTCTCTTAGTCGAAACTTACACTTAGAGAACTTAGCATAAAGCTGATGTTGTCTCAATGTCTTCAGTACGATCCTCAAGTGCATATGGTGGGTTTGAACATCTAGAGAATACACTAGGACATCATCCACAAAGATGACCACATATTGGTCCAAATAGGACCTGAATACCCTATTCATTAGATCCATGAAGGAGCATTCCTCAACCCGAATGGCATAGCCAAAAACTCATAATGTCCATAACAGGTGCGAAAGGCTGTCTTTTGCACATCTGACTCACTGATACACAAGTAATGGTATCTAGTTCTCAAATAAATCTTGGAAAACACCATTGCTCCCAGCAACTGATCGAACAAGTCATCAATCTTTGGCAGTGGATACTTGTTCTTGACAGTTATTTGGTTTAGCATCCGATAGTCTATGCAGAGCCGAAGTGAACCATCCTTCTTCTTAACAAACAAAACCAGTTTCCCCCAAGGTGAAACACTAGGACAAATAAGTCCCTTATCCATCAGTTTCTGTAGCTGATTCCAGAGCTCTCTCAATTTTACGAGTGCCATCCTGTATGGAGCCTTTGAAATAGGACCTGATCCTGGTACCAGATCAATCATAAACTCCACTTCCCTGTGTAGTGGCATATCGACCAATTTCTTTGGGAAAACACTAGGATATTCTTGCACCACTAGCAAATCTTGAATCTCAATCACAGGCGAAGTAGAAATAGTCACACAGGCCAAATAGCCCGCATGCCTCTTACAACTGATGATAGGCCTTGATAGCAGATATCACTTTTCTGGGCTCCCCTAGTCTAGTGCCTTACACCACATGCCAACCTTGGCCTGGACACTCTGCCAGAACCCTTCTCTTGGCACAATTATCACGGTTGAATGCTGTGCCAGCCAACCCATCCCTAGGATAACATCATAGTCTTGTATATCCATCAAAATCAAGCTGGCCTGAAAATTCCTATCTCCCAGTTGGACATCCATTGGTCTTAGATACCTCCATGCTAGACTGTGTTCCCCCAATGGAGTAACTACATCCAGGTGGAATGCCAATCTGGCTGGCCAAGTCATGATATCAGCAGCAAATGATTCAAAGACAAAAGAAAATGAACACCTTGAGTCGAACAAGACTCAGGCCATCCGGTTAGCCATAAGAAAAGATCATAGCATCAACACTTCATAACCATAATCATAATCATAACAAAAATAGTGTCGATTACATATAGGATCCATTATTACAAGACAGGATTCAACTCATATGGCCATACTAATTCTCACCTTCTACAATATCTCCTGATGGGTTAGCATCTGGGGTAGCAATGGAGAACACTCTCCCCTTCGTAGGCTGACGAGGCACTTCTCCCGTTGGCTTCAGTTGATTGAGACAGTCCTTCTAATAGTGTCCAAACTTCCCATAGTTGAAGCTGACTATACTGTCTAAACTTCTCTACCTATGCCAGCACTGCATTGCTATGTGCCCCTTCTTACCATAGATGTGGTATAGTCCTATCTTTGGGCCGCTGCTGGATCCTGCATGGTTGATACCCACACTCTCTTCTCTACCAAATCTAGGCCGCTCCTTCTGCTTCTTTCTAGAGCTACCAGAACTCCTAGAACTTGGCACTCTAGTGACAGAAGGTCAAGAAACGAAAGGTTGGGAGATAGAAGGTCGAGAGAGAGACTTCTTCTCCTTATCCTTCTTAGGATACTCTTCCTGGAGTAGCCTACGATTATCCTCATAGCGACTAGCAAGATTAATAGCATCCACCAAGGTTTGACATCTGAAGCCAATGACTCTAGATCTCAGTATAGGATTAAGTCCTTCCAATAATTTCTTGGCTCTGTTTTTCTCGAAAATAACAGCTTAAGAGAACTGCTCCAACTGAAGGAAAGACAACTTATATTCAGCCACAGTCAAGCTGCCCTGCTTTTGGTTCTGGAATTCTCTGTCCAGCTTATCCTTCTCATTCTTAGGGAAAAATCTCTCATAAAATACCTCTCAGAACTCCACCCAAGAGATCATCAATAGGTCCACATTTGGAATCTTGGTGCGGCATGTAGACCTCCACCACTGACCTACTGTGTCCTTGAGTTGGAACGCTGCTGTAGACACCCCAATTTTCTGATTTTGCAGGATGGAGATGTGGTGGCTGAGCTCAAACCCTCATTAGGCCATTTAATTCATGGAGACTCAATTGGGCCCATGAAGGCCCACAAGCCCATCTTAGGCCCATTTGACTTCATGGAGGCCTTTTTAGCCCATTTAGCCCATTTGGGCCCACCTAAACCCATTTGGGCCCATGGGGGTCCACAAGGCCCACATAGGCCCATGGAGGCCCATGAAGCCCAGAAGGCCTACAATGGCTCAACTTACATTTCCTCCTATTTGTTTCTCCATGGATCAAATCTACTTCCATATTCCTTTTCTCCCTTAATCACCAAAGTTCTCTTACAATAATCAAAATTTCACATTTTTCATCATACACCCACTGAACCCATTTTTCCTCCTTAACTTCATTCGAACCAGCCATTGGATCGCCGTTCATCTTGTTGGCAGCCAAGGGAGCAAGGAGGGGACAGTAGTTAGGATTCTATTTCGAGTTGGAGTGGGTTGTTACGGTGGGAATTTGTTGGGTTCCTCACCTAGATAAGGAGGAGGATGCCAGCGTTTCTAAAAGGTGAGACCATTCGAGAGAGAAAACTGAGAGGGAGAAGGAGAGAATTCCAAAGCGAGAGCTGTCGTGGAGGAGGAAGGCCATCGTTCCAGAGCTCCGGCGAGGCGCAGAGGTCCTCCAAGCCAGGTACGCCATTACGGACTCTTCCAGCCTTTAATTCATGCGTCCCTAGGTCTCTCTCCCCCTTCCTGGAGCAATCCCAGGGGATCCAGAGTGATCCCCTGATCGGAGAAGCTCCTCTGTGCCCCGCCGTCGACGTTTTCCGGCGACAGAGGTGGGGGGGGGGGGCAATCCAGGAAGTCTCCTGGACCCCCGAGTCTTCCCCCTTCCTCCTCTGGTCTTCCCGGAGCTCGCCATGCCCTACCGTAGCTGCTCCGACACCTCCAGAAAGCCACACCAAGATCGCCGGAAAAGGCCTCCCGTAGCCGTCGTCGCCGGAGAAGAAGGCCCTGTTCGAGCCTACACGCCGCTCCAAGCCACGTCGTGGTGAACGAGCCCCGCGGCGACATTCCTCAGCCTCCCGCAAGTGTGCTTGAGCCTCTAGATCCAGGCCGCGAGCCCCCAAGCGTCCCAGCAATGCCACTCGCTGGAGCAAGTCGCAGCGGCAAACACTCAGCCTCCTCCTTGCTCCACTGACCTCCGCGCCGCTCCAGAGCCTTCCAGAAGCATCTCTCAGCTCACTGAAACCCTCCGACCGCCGCGCTAAGGATCCAAACATCCCTAGCCACCGCGAGTTTCCTGCCAGAGCAGCTCGACAGCGAGCGAGGTGGGGGAAGCGCCTCAGCCGTCGGAGGCCACATCCAAACCATTGGATGTCCTCCCCTCGTCTCTTTCTTGCTTCCAATGGGGTCTGATCTGAGATCGGACCTTAGGAGCCTCCCCTTTGGCTTCCTCTGATGGTCGTCGGCGGTGAGTTCCATCGTCGACAACCGTCATCCCTTTTTTCATTTTAAAAAACATTTAAACTTTATTTTAAATAAAATCTGGAGTTTATATTTTTTCTTGCAAGTAGGTCCTTCTGGAATTACTTTTTGGTCCTTTTATTGCATATAGGTCCTGCAATCATTTTTCTAAAATGTTTCGAATAAAGTTTTAACTGAAAATATTACATTTCTTACCCTGAACATTTAAAGTAATGTTTTCT
>JAMKQA010079170.1:0-13438 GCA_024699735.1 Posidonia australis
TCATTTATTGGTTCATTATCTTTCATTTTAAATAGTTCAAACTTGTGAACTAGCATGTTTATTTTCGTTTCTTTAACTTGGTTGGTTCCTTCATGAGTAACTTCTAAGATACGCCAAGCTTCATGTGAGTTATTACAATTTGAAATCTTATTCAATTGTTCTTTACTAACAGCACAAAATAAGATATTTAGACCTTTAGCATCAAGTTGAGCAAGGTGTTTTTCTTCACTACTCCAATCCTTAAAAGATGTAGAACTTAAATTGAACTCATTAATTACAACATCCCACAATTCAAAACTTATGGATTTTAAATATATAATCATTCTACATTTCCAATAGCTGTAACTTATACCATCAGAGAAGGGTAGTCGGTTAATACTTTGTCCTTTCATAACATTATTATTAAAAGATAAAGCAGCCATGTGTTCTAGTAGATTGTTAATCTAATTTCTAGAAAACCCGCTCTGATACCAATTGTTGGATCGAAAGGCTTCTCTAGAGGGGAGGTGAATAGAGAATTTTATTTTTTAATGTTACTATATCCAATTTTAACAATAATCAGAAATTATAAGGAATGTGATTAATCAATTAGTACTTATCAAACACACTTGATGGCACAGGAAATAAATGCACAAGATGGGGATGAGAGTAATTGAAAACACAAGCGATTTATAGTGGTTCAGTAACCCAGCCTAGTCCACTCCTCAAGACTCTCTTGAGATTTTTCCCTTATTCTTAAAACAATAAAGAACTTACTTGTTGGTTGTCCCACCAACTCCTCTCTTGCTCTTCCCACTTCTCTATTTCCGAGAAGCTAGAGTCCTTTCTTGATGCTTTACAAGTTGAGACTTCCCTCTCACAAAGCTCGATTACAACAATAGCTTTACAGTATACTTGCGAGGAGAATAAATGACAGAAGGAATATAGAATTACAAGTATGTCGATGTATTTCTTTATGGAGGCTTAAATGAGTCCTATTTATAGCCATAGGACCCTCATAAAATGTGTCTAACGACTAGAAAACGGTTACAAACGGCTAGTCTTTCGGTATGCCGTTTTGTCCTCCGGTGTGCCGTTTAGATCTTCAGTCTGCACTTGACGGGCAATTCGGTATGCCGAATTTATTTCGGATACCGATTTTTCCTGAAACGGTATGTCGTTTCATCTCGGTATGCCGTTTCTGTCTTCTTCTTTGTCTCCTCAGTTTTTCGGAATCCCGATGCTTGTTCCGTTTTCTTCTGCTTCGGTATGTCGATTTTCCTCGGTATGCCGATTTGGTTTCTTCTTCTTTGAATTCGGAATGTCGATGGGTATACCGTTCTTTCTTGACTCGGTATGCCGTTTGTCCTTCGGTATGCCGTTTTCTTCTGAATCGGTATGCCGAATTTCCTTCGGTATGTCGATTTTGATACTTCATGAAAACTCTATAAATATATGATTTTTTACAAAATAAATCTTACATAATTTAATTTCATTCTTCAATCTTTTTTCTGAGTATATAGAGTTACAACATATAAATTCTTCAGCTATTTTATTTCTATGAAAATATATCCAGGTGTAATCATCAAAATAACAAAGATATTTCTAACAAGTACGACTCAGACTCAAAAAATGTGACATCTGCTGATACAAAATATCGCCTAGTGGGGGATGAAAATGTTGATACCCTTTCTGAGTCCTAGAATACCCGATAAAGACACACTTGATTGACCGTAGAGACAGTTTGTCTAGACCAGGAGAGAGGTCTTGGACAAACGCCACACACCTAATAACTCTAAGAGTCAAACTAAACAAACTGGACTCAGATTTGATGTGACAGAGTGGGACTTCAACCATCAAAGGTGCAGAAGGCATTCTATTGATAAGGTAAGTAGTTGTAAGCACAGCATCAGACCACAACTGCTTTGAAATATGAATATGAACTATGAGAGTGCAAATAACATCTAATATATGCCTATGTTTACATTCTGTAATCCCATTTTGTTGTGAAATGTGTGGGCAAGATGTCAGATGTATAATACGTAAAGAAGCACAATATAACGTAACCTTGGACTAAACAAACTCAAGAGCATTATCAGTACATAGAAATTTTAGAGTAACATCAAAATGATTTTTTATTTCAGCCAAAAAAGTTTTGAGTATATCATAAACGTGATTACGATTTTTAAGCAAATATACTTTGGACGTTCTAGATAAATCATTAACAAAGACTATGTAATACTTATGCACTTGACAGACTCCAGATATCACAATGAACCAACTCGAATGCAGTAGTACTCGACATAAGACGCAATCTTTTAAACGAAGTACGATAGTACGTACCCAACTGACATGACTGATAATCAAACTGTGAAAATGAACACCAAGGCAAGGTCTGTTGAATCTTTTGATGAGATGGGTGATCCAACCGGTAGTGTCACAATGAAGAAGACTATGAAGCAGACGCCACAAAAGCTAATCCTTGAGGGATATCATTACGAACCAGTAGGTACACTCCATTTACTCATTTATGGTCCAAACCAATCCTCCTCTCCATATGCAAATCTTGAAATGTACAATGAAAAGGAAAGAATGTGACACAGTAATTTAATTGTTTTGTAATTGCACTAATGGACAACAAATTTACAGGGAAATCAAGAATAAAAAGGATATTTTCAAATGATATTTGTGAATAGACTTGCACTACTCTTTCATCTGAAACGAAGTATGTCCGACTATCAGCAATTATCACAGATTGAAACTTAAGTAATTGAGATAAAGGGGTAAACAAACTACGTGTACCTGACATATACGATGAGGCACCAGAATTGATAGTCCAAGAGGAATCCTTGGATACAAGGAGGGCACTAGTACCTAAGGAGCTAACGTGGGTTGTTGTAGCAGTAGAGTCTATGATCTTTAGCTACTGAAGCCTCTCATAGTCTGTCTGTGAAACTATGAAGGTCTATTCCTTAGTAGTTGCAGCAGCAGTGGTAGATTCTGTTGTAACATTTGTCATCTGTGGTCGACCAACTAAATCCCAACACTTCTTAATTCTGTGCCCTAATCGTTTGCAAAGTGCATATCCAGGACGTTCACCTGTCTCACATCGACCACGCCCTCCACCTCGAGAACTGTCACTACCTCGACCTTGGGTAACTACCATAGCTAACGGTGCTGAATGACCTTTGCAAAAGTAGTCTATAAGTCTAGAACACTGTCAACTCCTAACACTTGACCTCTGATCTGAGAACTTATATCTAGGTTCAGCCCAACAAGGTGTGCTGTAACTGCTTACTCCTCCTTGTACTAGTGTTGTCTCGTAATGTCCACTGTCAGAGACTGATACACATCTATCTCATCCATGAGGACACGAAGGTGGGTGAAGTGCTCCTAAACTGATTAATCTCCCTGACGGAGAGTGAATAGTTGCTCATATAGTTCACATACACGAGAGATGTTATTCTCATGGCCATATGTGAGGCGAAGTGTGTCCCATATCTTCTTCGCATGTCGCAACAATATGACTCCCCGTGCAATCGAGGACTCCATATTGTTAGCTATTCATGTAATAATTTGCAGCATCATCGAGTAACCAATCTTCATACGTGTCAGACTTGACATCGGGAGGTAGATGTGTGAGGTGCTTCAACTTTCTATGTGTCAAGACAAATGTTTCGAAACTCTGTGACCATAAAATATAGTTAGGGCCAGACAACTTCTCAGAGGTACTACTCATATTCTTAACAACGAAATCCTGAGAGGTCGTCTTAATTGAAATTTAATGAAAAATAATCAATATATGGTCTGAAAAAGATAAATTGTAAATCAGACTGCTCGTTAAAATGTGTAGATGTGACGTATCCACACACA
Source organism: Posidonia australis (assembly GCA_024699735.1). Lineage (NCBI taxonomy): Eukaryota > Viridiplantae > Streptophyta > Magnoliopsida > Alismatales > Posidoniaceae > Posidonia > Posidonia australis. Next base: position 3,853 of record JAMKQA010079170.1, read on the forward strand.
ACAAAGACCGAAGGCTTGGGTAAGACCTAGAACATGGCCTAAATTGTCAAACCACCGTACAGGAAGGGTTGGATGTCCTATCTGACATTCAGGAGGGAAGAACAAGCATCACCGAAGCTTGGACATGTGCCGGTGACCCCTGAACGGTTACATATATATAGGGAGATTAGATATCTTAGACAAATAGATATCCAATAATCTATTTAACCATAAAGAAATAACACACATAATTAACTCTAACACTAGCATTACGCTTCAAGCGATCGACAGAATAAGTCATGCTACAACATCTGTGGCGAATAATGTAAACCACTCCAATACTACTCATGTATACTTGAGTATAATGTCAAGGTTATCTTGTAGTTAATGTAAGAATTAAGGTTAAACATACATATTATTGGATATAATGTTGATAAAACACATGCTCAAGTGTAAACAAGATTTTTTATACAAGGCATGAGATCAAATATGTATATGATTAAATATAATGTCAATAGAAATACACAATCTATTACACAAAGAGAATATGAGATCAAATATACGTATAATCAAATATAATGTTGATAAAAAATATATGATCTAGTATGATTTAGTAACAATATAAAGTTTGACATAAATTAAATATAATGACAATAAATATGTCACAGAATATGTCCAAGTGTGAAATCAAATATAATATCTATCTAATTATAAAATTAAACATAATTTAATTGAATTAATATCAAAATAAATTAAATGTAATGTTAATATAAATTTAGTTTACGATATCATATTCTATACCGTAATGCATGTCAACAAGGGATATATTTGAATAGAATGTCGAAAGAATAAATTACGGGAGCGATAGATGTATGATGTGGAATCAGTCACCCAATCCGAACAATCGGTTTGATTGTTTGAAGGCCGAGCAGAAGAGAATCAAATCTGAATAGGCATTACACCCTAAACGATTGACCTGAAGGTCAAATAGAAAGGAATCAGGTCCGAATAGAGACTGCACCCTAAGTGATCGACTTAAAGATACTTGGACGATTAATTGGATAAATCATGCCACAACATCTACGTAAAGCAATACAAATCACCCTAACATTAGGAACAAACAAGTGCCAAGCTCAACTAACCTCCTATGTAACGACATATGTCGGACAGTCAAGGTCTTTTGACTCTTCTTCTGTTAGCAAGTCAATTTGTGAACTAGCTCGAACCAAACCCTAACTGGAACTAGTGAGCAACATCGTGTGAGGCGATGGGCGAGATCACATGTGATTTTCATGTACGAGCAAGATATAAGGTTGAAGAAGTGTATGTAATTATGTGTTTATACAATATTACGTATAATGACAATATGAAATACATGAATCATGTGTCATGCCTATGAGTTTATATTATTCGATGTAATGTTAAATAATACATAGTGTGATGTTGCATATAAAGACTACAAGAAATAGATGAATTATCAATTGTGCATATAGGTTTGTATTGCTGAATATAATGTCGAATAATACATAGTGCGGTATTGCATATAGTAATAATATGGAATACATGTGATTTAAACATTGTGTTATTGACAATCTATAAATACATATATCATCCTGTAGTGGATCGATCTTAGAAAGAAAAGGAGATACCTTGTGTGTTGAGAGGAGTTCTCTTTGTTAACTTTTTCTCAAACAAGAATGAATGGGTGTAGTGGTAGAGCATCTAAAAAAACTCCACAAGCAACTTTTCTCTTCTATATATCTTTATACATCCGAGATCTTTTTCTCTTTGTATATCTTTGATCCCTTTCAACGAAAAAAGGAGGCCTTTATTTGTAGGAAAGTCGTATCTTGAAATTCAAATATGAATTTTTTTTATTTTAAATTCAAAATATTCAAGAATAGTATATCTCTGTAATATCTTCTGCTTTTCAAAATAATTTCACCCGTTATGCACATGGTGACATCTATTGGCATGCCTTTAATTATGTTGTTGGATCAACATGTTGGTTTCCTTTTGAAACTTTAAAGGGGTGTGTCATATACGTATTAAGTCCAATTTTGATGGACTTCTATTCTTCCTGGACCTGTATTGGATTCAAAATTTCTTGATGTCAACAATAGTCCCCACCGAAGGGAAGTTTAAATATTTTCTGAAAGCTTGCCTCTAGTGTCATTGATGTAGACCTACAAGTAACTGATTGTTGTTGGCCTATACTCCATAGATATCGGAGGGGCTCTCAAGTCATCATTGGAAATGGACGGTGTGACCGTGCCCCCGGCCCGAGGGGCCATCCGGCGCGAAGGTCGCGCTAGAGGGAAGGAGGCCACAGCCATGCCAAGATAGCGAGGGCACGAGATGGGACTAAAAAGGAGAGAAATGGAGTCGCCACCTGGTCTTTTAAGGGAAAGACGACGAAAACCACAAACGAATCACTAAAACTGAATGAATGAGACACTAACGTGAAGGCCAGATATCTACTAACCAGATGATGGGTAAGGATTCCTATTAAGCATGGTGAAGGTGTTAGGCACCACAGTACGCCCGAGAAACTCGGTCTTTCTAGTTCAATTCGCTTGCTAAAGGCTGAATGAATGTTTGTTATACCTAAATTGTGCTTTAATAATGTTAATGTGAGTTCCTAGACAAGACTAGATGGATGTGTGAGAGGGTACGCAAAAATTACGGAGAAATCCACACGAATTGACAAAATCGCAGAAAATCACACGAAATAACAAAGTTTTTGTAAAGAACACCCCCGAAAACCATGTTAATGTTAAAAGGATAAAAAGTCGAGTCAACCCGTATTCTTGGAATCATGGAAAAAGTCGTGAAAATCAAAAAAGGGAAAAATAATCCGTGATGGGGTCAAATGTCGACCCTCAAGCCTGTTAATGTACGCCCTCGGGCGATGAAATCCAAATCAAATCAAAAAGTCTGAAATGTAGGATTAAAGCAAAACAAATCGGATAATGGATAAGAAACTCTAAGGACAAAGTGAAGAAAGAAATCCATGAAGGAAAGGCATAGGATGCCGGCTCGCCAAATAGGAATACAAATGTGAGGAAAACGGATATGAAATGCATGGACAAATGCCTAAATGTGTAAAAACTCTAAAGGATGGTCTAAACATGGACTATGCAAGACTAGCGCAAAAATTGAGATGTATGTTCATGGATTGGAGGCACAGGGGCAATTTGGTCATTTCCCTAGGCAGATGTGATAAATGTTTGCATAGGAGTGATGCATGGCCTAAGTTATGTCAAAATGTGTGTCAAATGTCTAGAAGATATTATTTGCAAGAAACATGAGAGAGAAAATCAACAAAATGATGTAAACACAATAAAGGACAAATATAAGGGCCAAAATGCAAAATTCACAAGAAGTGAGAATTTGGATGAAAAAACATGTTCACGACCCTTATTTTAACATGAAAATGATGGGTCCAATGTCAATGTGGCACCGGGATGTAAAAGTTGCACTTGGATAATTTCTTGAAAATTCAAGGTCTGAAGTGCAAAATTCACACATAAGTGTAAATATGACCAACATGTAAGGTTAAAGATCAAATCTCAGTGAAAACATGATTTTTAAATGGAATCAATGATTAAATGCAAAACATGAAATGCAATGAGTGAAAAATGTCCCAAAATATACTGGAAAACATTAAAAACCCTAAATAATGGATTTGAAATTAATCTAAGGGTCAAAATGAAAATTTTATGTTCAGGAATGATTTGATGTGAATCTAGGGACTTTTATGCAAAATATCTGGACCTGAATGTGATAAAAATTGAGATTTTATATTGGTCAGTGCAATTATGAAGTTTTCTAAGGTCTAGGATGCAAAATACACATGAAAACTCATTTTTTTTTAAAGTTCTGTGGCTTAATGCAAAAGACCAGGACCAAACTGTAAAGAAAATTCCATTTTAATAACAGTCAGTGTGATTTTTAAATATTTTAGGGTTCAGAATGAAAATTTCACAAAGGAAACTTACTTTAAAAAGTTTTAGGGGCTAAATGCAAATGTTCAGGACTTAAATGTAAGGAAAATATATTCCAGGGACCTAAATGTAATAAAAACATGCATGAATAGGAATGCAATGCAATTGAAATTTAAACAGGACAAAAAGTGCAATATTCACAATGCAATTTTAAATTATGAAAAGTCAAGAGTCACAAAATAAACTTTCAAGACTCGTTTGCAAAGAAAACATGAATATAAGGTCTTACTGTGAAGATATAAAAATATATGGGACTGAAAATGAAATTAAAACTTAAACAGGAGTAAACATGCAATATTTACGTAAATAATAATGAAATGAAACTTATTTAAATCTCCAGGGGCTTAAACATAAAAATACAAGACCTAAGTGTAATAAAAAAAGGACTTAAAAATAATAAAAAAGAACCTAGATGTAAGAAAAGACCTAAATGTAAGGAAAAAGGACCTGAATGCAATAACAAAGGACCTGAAAGCAATTGTAGGAACCTAAAAGTAATTAAAAGGAGGACCTAAATGTAATTAGTAAACAATTAAAATAAAATAATAATAAAAACCCAAACCTATTCTATTCGAAGATCGTCGGCGTATCGTCGACGCCAACTCCGGCGAGCTCCCGACGGCGGCGTAGCTGCAGGGAAGCAGCGGCGGTGATCGGGGAAGCACGGGGACACCACGACTAGTTCCCCCGTGGCTTTTGGTTGCACTGAGGCCCCCACCTCGAGCTCCGGCGAGCGGCGTAGGGACGACGACGTTGACTCTGCGGCGGCGTTACAGCGGCGATGAACGGAGTCCAAGGGCTGGGGAAGCTTCGGGGAAGTGCTCAGTGGGTTCACCGGAGGCTAGGGTGGCCTGACGAGCACTCCCCACCTCGCGCTTCGGCGATGGGTGTAGCGGCGACGACGACGGTCTTCCGATGGCTGGAGCGATGTCGGGTCGGCACTGGGAGGTTCGTGGTGATGTGGCAGAGCCCCTGAGCGTGGCCACTAGCAATGGGGACCTCCGGAGGCTTTCAGCGACTACACGACAGCGATCACCAACACAGAGCAACGGCGAGGTTGCAGAGTCGACGATGATAGTTCCCCTGGCCACGGGAGGCCGAAGAAACCTCCCTTGAGCGTCGTGGCCCAGAGAGGAGGAGGAGGAAGAGAGGTGGAAGGCTCGTGGGGCCTGGGAGACCCGAGGCCTCGCCAAAGCCTGGGAGACCCGAGGCCTCGCCGGTGGTGGTGAACCCACCACCGGAGGCAAGGGGAGGAGGCACAGAGCGGCTGTTTCTGGCAATGTGCAGCCTAGAAAGCTACATAAGGGCTGCACGGAGCTAGTGCAATCGATCTAGAATTAAGCAAAAAAGGAGAATTACCTGGATGGAAGTTCTTGTTGTCTCCCAACGACGGCGATGGCGACGATGCTCTGACGGACTGCTCTGGCTGCAGTGGTTCAGGGGATCTCCAGGGCTATAAACGGGTTTAAAGAAGGGCTCTGAAGGTGGGGAAAATGGATTAGGTGGTTTGAGTGCTCTCAACGGGGTGTTCTCAGGTTTTCTTTTCTCCGACGATCTCTCTGTTTTTTTGTTCTTCTTCCTCTCTCCGGCGATCTTTGTTTTCTTCTCTCCTGTTGCGGTTTTCTCCAGATCTCCCCCTATGGGTGCTTTCTCGAGCTCTCAAGGGGATGGATGACGCGAGGGGATCATAGGTGGTGATTGCAGTTGTCCAAAACGTGGGAAGGAGGGAGTGGGAGGAGTGATGGCACGGGGAAGAAGAAAGTACTATTCATTTATTTTCTCGTTTCCTAAGTTTTTAATCGAATGTGGTTTTGACTGAGTTTGGTTTTTGGGCTTTTGGTTTTTTTTGTTTTTGTTTTTCGTTTTTTTGTTGTTTTAGGTTTTAGGGTTTTGGTTTTATTTTTAAGTTTTTGGTTTTGTATTGGTGATTTTAATTAAATTTTGATTTTGTGATTTTGAAGTTTCTTTTAGGATTAATTAAATGATTTAGGATTTTTTGAATTTTAATCATTTTAGGTTTTGTGACTTAATTAATTACTTTTAAATTAGGATTTTCAAGATTTTAATTATTTTAGAGGTTTTTAGGTTTTTTGGATTTTAATTAGAGTTTTTAGTTTAAATTAAGGTTTTGAGTTTTAATTAAAGTTTTTGGGTTTTAAATGGAATTTTGGGTTTTAATTTAATTTTTTAGATTTTGAACATGGTTTTTAATTTAATTAGGGTTTTTTGGATTTTAATTAAAGTTTTGGGTTCAAATTAGGGTTTTTTAACTTAATTAAATGACTTTAGGGTTTTTTGAGTTTAATTTAGGTTTTCCTTTAAATTGAATAGATTAAAGTGGTTTAAAAATGGATTTTATTTGGTTTTGACTTTAATTAGGATTTTCACTTGATTAATTTGGATTTTAAACGTTTTTAAGTGGATTTTGATTGATTTTGATTTTAATTAGGGTTTTCACTTGATTAATTTGGTTTTTAAATGTTTTTAAGTGGATTTTACATGATTTTGATTTTAATTAGGATTTTACTTAATTAATTAGGGTTTAAAATGTTTTTAGGTTGATTTAAGTAGGTTTTGTTTAATTTTGGTTTTAATTAGTGGTTTTTGCTTGGATTACGTTTGTGTGGGCTTGTGTGGGCTTGAGTGAGCCTACTGGGCTTGTGTGGGTCTAGGGTTTTGATGGAGTTATGATTTAAGGGTGGTTGCAACCAACGCATCTTTTAGAGGAGCCTGCTGTCAAGTGACTGTACAATCGAGGTGTCTACAGATGGTACTTAAGATAATTATCATTGACCGGAGGATCCATTGCAAGCCTCAGAAACACACTAGAAGGGATGTCTCTGTGGTTTTGGTTATCTTTAGCCTGTATGGATGATATACTTGGTATTTAATCTTGTTCAGTGCTCAAGGATTGCATTGCTTAATTCAGATCAGGTTCAACTAGGAAGGTTGAAGTCAAAAAGCTCAGACTATTGCTCTAGTTGATGTCAGGGAGCTCGCGGAAAAGGTCCCAATATGTTTAAACCCCACTATGCGAAAGGGGCTATGAAGGATATCGAGGGTAACTCAGTAGCCAGAGCACAGTGGATTGAGGCGTGCCTCTGGTGCTTATCGGACCATACTTTTCGCATTTACTTGCTCAGGCTCAATCATTTTCCAACACGTCTATTGATGCACCTACCTCAAACCTTGATGCTCCCATTGCATTACAAAAGGGTAAATATTTCATCACAGCTCATCCTAGTTTTTACTTTATTACTTATGATCAGTTTTTACCTTTTTTTCGTTGTTTTACTTTGTCCATTTCCTTTAAGTCTATTCCTAAAACTATTAAAAAGCACTTCTTATTCTTCATTGGAAGGCAGCAATGAAAAAAAATGAAAGTTTTGGTATTTCGTGGTACTTGAGATTTGATTGTTCGCCCTGCAGAAACTAATATAGTTACTTGCAGGTGGGTCTTCAATGTTAAACACAAGTTAAATGGGTCTGTTGATAGGTACAAAGCTTGTTTGGTTGTTGGTGGCTTTACACAATCATATAGGGTTGACTATATGAAGACATTCTCACCAGGGACTCGCTTAAACTCTATATGAGTTCTGTTGTTTATTACCACAAATCAATTATGGAAGTTTTATCAGCTTGATATCAAGAATACCTTTCTTTATGGTGATTTATCTGATCAGCTGTTTATGAAGTATTCTCTAGGATATCTTGCTCAAGTAAAGGATCATGTATGCTTACTCAAGAAAGCTATTTATAGTATCAAGTAAAGTCCACGAGCATAGAGAAATTCTGCAAGATTGGCACAAGTAAAGGTTTTTAGAGATGTATTGTGGATCATCCAGTTTTCTATAGGAGAACTACTAAGAGTTGTATTATTTTAGTAGTATATGTTGATGATATTTTGTTGACAAGTAGTAACTTAGCAGGGATCAATGAGACTAAGAAGTATCTGAAGATACAATTCGTTACCAATAACATGGAAAAGCTCCAGTATTTTCTATGCATTGAGTTTAGTTATGTCAGAGATAGAATGGCATTATCTCAAAGGAAGTATGCACTAAATCTTCTTCAAGAGACTGGACTTATGAGTTATAAATCTGAGAGTACTCCTACAAATCAAAGTCTTACTTTCTAGGATAGTTCTTCTGAGCTTCTTAAGGACGTTGATTAGTATAGGTGTATGATTGAAAAGCTGATTTACTTGACTATTATTTGCCTAGATATTTCATGTGCTGTAGGGCTACTCAGTTAGTTTATGCATGAATCTAAGATGGTTCGTTGGAAGAGATCCCTGTGGGTTTTGGTCTACATTAAGGGTACTACCGGGAAAGGTCTTGTTTATAAGAAGAATGGTCATTTATAAATTGAAGTTTATTCAGATTTTGGTTATGTAGGAGACAGAGGAGATAGAAAGTCCACATCAAGCTATTGCACATATTTTGGGGACAATCTTGTCATTTAACAAAGCAAGCAACAGAATGTGGCATCCAAATCTATAGTTGAAGCTGAGTATCTAATGTTGAAGTCGAGTATCACTCTTTAACACAAACAATGTGTGAGATAATGTAACTCACGTCCTTATTGATAAAGCTTGGTTTTTCTAGCTCTCATGATCATGCATTATGATAACAAAATTGCTATATTCATTGCAAATAATCTAATTTTTCATGAATACACAAAACATATTAAGATGAATTGTCACTGTGTATGTGATATGACAATGAAAGAAATCAGTTTTACTCTCTACACTTAGTTTTCAGTTAGCTGATATCTTTATCAAAGAACCAAACATTGATGTGTTTAGTTCACTTTGTAACAACATAGGCTTAGTTGATATCTATGCTCTAATTTAAAGAGGAGTGTTAGATGTTTTAAATCTATTGTTATTAGGTCTATTATTGTTGTTAGTGCTAAATTAATTTTTGAATATCCATTTTTTTGATAATCCTCTATGTATATATAACTCTCATGATCAATAGAAGAGGATTCTCATTTTTACTCTCTAATAGTATATATGAAAAGATTATCAATTTACATGGGACATATGAAATTATGAAGCTTCATGGAGGAAAAATGTGTTAGAATTCATGTTTGTGGTGGTGTATATGTACAAATTCATTAATTTTTGTACATCTCTTCTTATATTTCTTGATTATGAAATTTGTGCTAATTGCTGACAATTTTCTTTAGGTATCAAATGCCTATCTCCAGTTCCTGAAAGGATCTCGTCTGAATATGCAGTTTGAGTTTATTAAAGAAATGCCAAAACCTACTACAAAACTTAAGCTGGATTTTTCTTCTCTTCTTGGTCCACTTTTCTTTACATGGGTTATCGAGCTAATTTTTCCTGTAAGTGTGATAATTCCTTGCTTCAGCAGTTCAAATGCATCTGATCAGTGATTTATCTTGCTAATTGGATTTTGTTAGGCACTTAAATGAGAAGAATGCTTGATTAAGGGACATCATATTATTCAATCTTGTATGGGCAATATCCTGCATTTTTCACCTCCAATGACTAGACATGGAAACTGGGCCGGGTCGGGCCGGCTCGGCCCACGAAACAGCCGGCCCGGCCCGCTGGCCGGTCCGGGCCGGGC
>JAMKQA010079172.1:0-11015 GCA_024699735.1 Posidonia australis
CCTAGATCATCACCAATCTTAGATTCCATGCTAAATTACACATTTTCATGCTTTTTATCTAATTATTCATCAATAATCAAGCATGGAAAACATGAGGCAGAGAAGCGAAAGGTTGGGTAACGTACTCTACGATGGGTTGCTAGCGTTTCTTCCCTTCTCTAGTGAACACCTCAGAATCTTTCAGTGACCTCTCTTTTCAGAGCTTCACCAACGTCGTCAGTGACCCACACCTACTCAAGTCCTCTCTCAGGTTCCCTACTCTCTCCTATCTTCTATAGATTTCTCTCTCCCATTTTCCCAACACTAGCTCTTCACTTCCCCTTTATTTCAGGCGACTCATCGTCGTTTTTCAATTACCAGCAACCATTGGCGAGGCATGGTGAGATTCGGGTAGCGTCGTTTGTAAGGTATGGGAGGAAGGAAGGCAGCGATGGCAAAGTACAGGAGCACAGTGTTGGGTTACGGTTAATTGTGCACTCACTGTGCAAGTATATGTGTAGGTATGTGGTATGGAATATCAACATACGTGGCCATACAAAGCTCACGGATAAATACCAAAGAGAAGAGAGCATAATCAAGCATTGAAATCCATATTCCATTAATCACTTTTAATACACATACATGGGTACATGCTTAGATCATTCTAGAAAATCTCCTAGCAAACCCGCGCATGTCAAATGCACATCCCTACCGCACGTCCTACACACAGCCTTCCCATACTAGGCCTAGATATTACATCCTACCCCCTTAAAAGAATTTCGTCCTTGAAATTCTCATCTAATCAAATAGGTGTGGGTATCGTGCCCAGATGTCTGACTCGCGCTCCTAGGTTGCTTCTTCTGCTCCATGGTATCGCCACTGAACCAACACTAGTGTAATAGTTTTGTTTCTGAGGACTTGTTCTTTTCTATCTAATATCTGTACATCCTCTGCCACTAACATGTCCTGGTGAAGTTCTTCTGGCTATACTAGAATAACCTGGGACGCATCTGCCAAACACTTTCTCAGCATCTACACATGGAAGACGTTGTGCACACTGGCTAGTTCTGGAGGTAGGTCCAACTTGTATGCCACAGCACCAACTCTTTTGATGATCTGATATAGCCCGATGTAGCGAGGGCTTAGTTTGCCTCTTTTATAAAACCTTGCCACACCCTTGGTTGGTGACACCTTAAAGAAGACGAAGTCTCCCATCTCAAACTCCAAGGGCCTACGCCTCCGATCAATATAGCTCTTCTATCTGCTCTGTGCAGTAAGCAATCTCTTCCTGATCAGATCTACTTTATGATGATATTACTGCACTATCTCTGGTCCCACTAGCTGCCACTGGTCGACCTCACTCCAATAGGTGAGTGTCCTACATGATGGCCTACCTCACTACATGGTCCCACCAACTGGACCGGTGGGCCTCATCTAGCAAACTCTTCTTTATCTCCTCTACCTGAGGCACATATAGTCGGAGATCGTACCTTATCCCACCGTCCACACCAATTGAGAAATGAGGCATTGTTCCCACCTCGAGCTTTTTCCAAGTGTCCCTAATGAAGAGATCTAACTACTGGGCAGCAACGATAGCTTCTACCATCCTTGGAAGAACAGACAGATTCACTGACAAAGTCCTCACTATTCCTTGAGACTGTCTTCATGGCTTGCACTTGACCAACTCCTGCATTATGTGTCATTCCTTGATCATTAGGTTGGCTATGACATGTGTGTGCCTGCTCAACGTGTCAGTAATCACGTTAGCCTTACTCAAGTGGTACAATAGACTAAAATCCGAATCCTTGATGTACTTCACCCATCTCCTCTGTCTCAGATTTAAATCTTTCTATGAGAAAATGTACTTCAGACTCTTGTGGTCAGTGAAGACTTCAAATTGTTCATTTTACAAATAATGTCTCAAGATCTTCAAGGTAAACACCACTACTGCCATCTCTAGGTCATGGGTGCGGTTGTTTTTTTCATGATCCTTTAACTGTCGGGAGGCATAAGCTACCACCTTCCTGTGCTGCATCAAAACGCACCCCAACCCGGTCTCATAGACGTCACTGTACACCATGAAACCTCCACTTCCTGATGCTAGAGTCAGCACAAGGGCTATGACCAGGCGATTCTTCAACTTGATGAAACTCTCCTTGCACTGCCAATTCCATGTGAATGGAGCCTCCTTTCTGGTCAATCTGGTTAACCGTGTTGCAATCTTTGAATTTTTTTGTATAAATCTCCGGTAATAGCCTGCTAGACTAAGAAAACTTTTGACCTCTGTTACTGTCTTTGGTTTGGCCCAACTACTCATAGCTTCCACTTTTGCTGGGTCCACCTTGATGTCTTCTCCTGAGATAATATGCCCAAGATAGGCCACCTCCTCTAGCCAAAACTTGCATTTGGAGAATTTGGCATATAACTAGTGCTGCCTTAATGTCTCCAGTATAATTCTCAAGTGCATCTGGTGGGTCTCTACATCCTGAGAATAAACTAATACGTCATCTACAAAAACTACAACGAACTGGTCCAAGTAGGGTCTGAAAACCCTATTCATCAGGTCCATGAATGCTACTGGTGCATTTGTCAGTCCAAATGGCATGACTAGAAATTCATAGTGGCTATACTAAGTCCTGAAGGCGGTCTTGTGTACATCGATCTCCCGAATCCTTAGCTGATGATATCCGGATCTCAGATCAATTTTGGAGAAGACCGATGCTTCCTGCAGTTGATCAAATAAGTCATCTATTCTGGGTAGTAGGTACTTATTCTTGATGGTAATCTAGTTCAATATATGATAATCAATGCACAACCAGAGCAACCCGTCCTTCTTAACGAATAATACTGGTGCTCCCCAGGGCAACACATTAGGATGGATGAATCCTCGGTCCATCAGCTCTTGTAACTGGCTACAGAGTTCCCTCAACTCAGCAAGTGTCATTCTGTATGAGGCCTTTGAGATAGGACCTAACCCTGGCATTAAATCTATCACGAACTCCACTTCTCTGTGTGGCGACATCCCTGGTAATTCCTTTGGAAACACATCTAGATACTCTTGCACCACTGCAATGTCTTGTACCCTATATACTAGTGAGGCAGATACTGTCATGCTGGTCAGGTATCCCATGCATCCTGTAGTTAGATGGTGGTGGGCTTTGATAGCTGAGACTACCGTCTTAGGTTCTCCTGGTCTCACTCCTTGTATCATACACCACCCCTAGCCTGGGCATTCTACTAATACCCTCTTCTTGGCACAATCTATAATAGTTGAATGTTGAACTAGCCAGTTCATTCCTTGGATAACATCGTACTCTTGCAGACCCATCAGAATAAGGATGGCATGGAAATCCTTGTCTCCTAGCTAAATGCTGACTGACCACAAGTACTGCCAAGCTAAACTATGTTCTTCCAATGGAGTTACTACATCAAGCTGGAAGGCCAGTTGAGCTAGTCTGTCTCTAATCTCGGCCGTAAACGACTCAGAAATAAAAGAAAAGGAACTTCCTGAGTCAAACAGAACTCGGGCCATACGATCAACCACAACAAAAGATCCTAACATTCACACATAACATAGTCATAATTATTACAGATAATAGTGCCAAGTACATTAGAGTTCATGATACAATACTCTTACATATATTCATACTAATAACAAACTCTACTGCTCTTTACCTTCTACCACATCCCCTGAGAAACTAGCATCTAGAGTAGTGATAGAGAAGACTCTTCCCTTGGTTGGCTAGTGGGGCACATCTACGGTTCTCTTCTAAGGCTCAGGGCAGTTCTGGAAGTGTCTGCTCTTTCCATAGTTGTAGTAGACCATGTCACTAAGCTCTTGTTGGCGATACTTGCATTGTGCCGCCAAGTGTCCCATTCTCTTGCAGACGTGGCAAAGTCTTCTTCCACACCACTGATGGAACTAGTCTAACGAGATCCAACACTACTTCTCCTAGCAATACTGTGCCCTTCTCCGGTCTCAAAGCTCTCCTTTCTCTTTTTCCCTGAGCTCCCTGTGCTCCTAGAGTTAGGTGTGCCTGAAGTGAATGGTCGCTAAGAGAACCTCTTCCCCTTATCCCTGAGGTAGTCCTCTTGGAACAGTTGGCACTCATCATTATAACAAGCTGCTAACTCTATTGCGTCAGTCAATGTATGGCACTTGAATACAAGAACCTTCGACCTGAGTACTGGGTGAAGTCCTTCCACGAATCTTTTTGCTCGCTGCTTCTCTATAATTATGGCCTGAGAAAATTGTTCCAGCTAGTGGAACTTGGCTTCATTCTCTGCCACTGTTATGTTTCCTTGCTTCAAATTTTGAAAGTCTCTATCTAACTTGTCCCGCTCGTGCTCAAAGAAGAATCTCTCATAAAATACTTCCTAGAATTCTTCCCAAGTTATCATCAGCAAATCCTGGTTGGGGAACTTAGTGCAGCGAGTAGCCCTCCACTACTGGTCGGCTTCGGCTTTGAGCTGGAACGTGGCTAGCCGAACCCACTTCTCTGTTGGGCATTCTATGCCCTCAAGGATTTTCTCCCCCTCTAAGAGCCAGGCTTCACACTCTTCTCGTTTCGAATGGCCGTCTAGGGTAGGCGCACTTAGTCGATGGAACTGCGTGATCCACAGATCACCCTTGGCCTCATCTCTATGGCTACCTTCGAGGGTCTGAATGAGTCCTCGCATCATCTTGTCGAGTTCCTGCCTCATGTCCTACCAAGTGCCTCCTTTCAGCTCTATGCCGGACCCTAACACAGATGACCTACCTCGACGTCGGCCTAGTCCTCTCGGTGCCATGCTGTCAACACAAACATACACACACAAAATCAGGTGCAATTCATCTTCTCGTGTAGTCTTCTAGAGCCACTAATCCGGACACCACTAAGCAGATGCACTTAGTGTAACCTAGGCTCTAATACCACTTCTGTAACACTCCGTAGCCACAGGGTGCCATAGTAAAGCTAATCTAAGTTTGAGTCTGCTAAATTAGCAAGAGTAGAAATTTAAAAATGAACTAATTACTAACTATTACCTAGACCTATGTGCGGCCAGTGGCTCCTAAAAACTTGAGCACTAGGACTGACTGCACTCCAACTCAGCACCTGAAAACTAAACAATTGAAATGCATGAGTGATATCTAAGTCACCCAGTACACGCCTTGACAAAACAAACAGCGGAAAACAACTAAGACTTTAAATCTTTATTTCCAAATTAAAACTCTAATATCTTCTCTAAATTTTTTTTTGTAAAACTATAATTTGGTTCATAATCAAATTTTGACTAAAATTCTGAGAAAGCCTCTTTCAAAGAATTCTTGGAAATCATGTATCTTCAGAACTCAATTTTTTTCTAAAAACCATGCTCTATTCTATATATCTTTGGAAAACTACTACGAGACTAGGTTACAACCTAAATCTCAAATTCTAAATCTTGCAAAACACAGAACCTGGCTGGAACTAGTCCTAAAATATTATTCTTATCTTGGCTAAAATCTGGCTAAAACTCAGAAGCCACAACTAAGCTTGATTCTAGCCTAAAACTGATTTTTGAAATCTGAAAACCTCTTTTTATGGTGTCACCTTAATTAGGGGTGACTTGGCCACAATCGGGGAAGGAGCCCCCAACCTCAATCCCCTACACTACCACGGTGAAAGTCCCCATGTAGGGCATATCATCGTCTTCGCCAACGGACCTTACTATTTCTTTTCTCTTTTCATCCTCATTGCACGGGGATACGTTTCCTCACAACGTCCCTCTAATCTATCTTGGTGTTGCAAGCATCGGTGACTTTGCCCAGCCTATCACAATCTCTTAAGTTATTCTACCGGACATAGTGCAAGCTCTCAAGCTACCTCACCTAGCTTACCTAACACCACTCTCCTGACTGAGCACACAACCCAATTAGCACTAACTCTTTGGTTCCCAGTTTCTTTCACCTAGGGCCAACTCAAAACTCTGAAATCTCTTTCTAAAAACATGCATCTTTCTGAAAATTCATTTCTAAAGTCTCTTTCTAAATCTTTTTTGAAATCTCTTTCTATTACAGGAAATAATTCTATTAAACCAATATTCTCTTCTGGAAAAAATCCTTATTAAATTCTCTTTAGGCAAGAATCATTCTTTTAAAACCTTTACATTTCTTTCAAAACAACGTTTCTAAACATCTTATTCCAGAATAATCACACATGGATTAAAACCATATTTTCCACTAGTGATGATCTTCATTAAGTGTTTTATCTCTTCTGGGAAAAATGCCTATGAAACCGGCACATCCCGTTCGCACGTCTGTTCGCGCATTCGGCATGTGGCCCATGCACTTACCGTAAAATCACCCTACTTGAGAGCTTCAGGCGGACCTATCTTCGGTCATTGGAAAATACACATAAATACTTATTTTGAAGGGTTTTGAGTCTACTACATTTTGGGACAAGTTTCATTAAGATCTATCTTGTATATCCCAAGATATTAAATTTCAAAGGCAGAGATATCACTGAGAATCCACTATGTCCTAATATACGAAAAACATTGCAAAATCCTTCATAAATCCTAATAATTTCCTAGATCATCACCAATCTTAGATTCCATGCTAAATTACACATTTTCATGCTTTTTATCTAATTATTCATCAATAATCAAGAATGAAAAAGATGAGGCAGAGAAGAGAAAGGTAGGGTAGCGTACTTTGTGATGGGCTACTAGCATTTCTTCCCTTCTCCGATGAACACGTCAGAGCCTTTCGGCAACCTTCTCTCTTCTCAGGGCTTCACCAACGTCGCCGGTGACCATCACCTACTCAGGTTTCCCGCTCTCTCCTCTCTTCTCTGGATTTCTCTCTCCCGTTTTCCTGACACTAGCTCTTCTCCTCCTCTTTATTTCAACCTACCCATCGTCGTTTTTCAATCGCCAGCAACTGCTGGCAAGGCATGGTGAGATTCAAGTGACGCCGTTCGCAAGGTATAGGTGGAAAACGATGATGGCAGAGTACGAGAGCACAATGTTGGGCGGCAGTTAACTGTGCGCTCACTGTGCAAGTATACACGTAGGTATGCGATATGGGGTACCAACATACATGGCCATACAAAACCTAGGGATAAACACCAATACAAATACAAATACAAATACATATTCCATTAATCACTTTTAATACAAATACATGGGTACATGCTTAGATCATTCTGGAAAATCTCCTGGGAAACCTGTGCACGTCAGACGCGCGTCCCTACCGTGCGTCCTATACGCGGCTTTCCCATGTTGGGCCTAGATATTACATCAATCTAGGTGAACACACTCATAAAAATGGTATCTATTGTTTGTATCATGCATACATTGGCCTAACCAAGATATTAGATATAGAAGTCTTCTAATATTGTTGGAGCTAATTGGACCATGGTGATGCTCCAAATCCTGTGCATCTATTTTGTGTCAACTAAAAACCACTGTTATTTGAATAAGATCGAACTTTATCTTTTAATTATAATGTTTTCTTTATCTTTTAATTATAATGTTTTTTTCATCAAGATATTGTTGGATTAAATCTAGCAATATATATGAGTTAATATAAAATCAAGTAAAGTATTATAGGCTATTTCTGGTTAGGTTCATTACAGTGATCTATTTGATTTTTTAGATTAAGCTGATTAACATCTTAAGTGATGTGAGTTAATATGTATAGAGGCCATTAGGGTATTTTTCTATTTGTTGATGCACTAAATTGGAAGTTTGTATTATTATAGGTTTCTATATATTGGGGTCATAGTTTCTAAACCTTAGGTTTTTGGCCTCTCTTTACTCTCACCTTCATCTTAAGAAAGAGCAAGAAAAAGAAGAGTTTGATAGTTTGGAAGACCAAATTTAAGCAAGAGGAGTAAGGAATTTCACACATTCTACTTGAATTCAAGTACATATTATTTCTATTTTTGATGAATATGACGTAACTAGATCTTGAAATACATTTCTAATATATAATAATTGTGTATTTTTCTAGATCTAGTTTTAACAAGTGGTATCAAAGCAAATAATGTCATTTCATCATGAAATGTTAAGTTTTTGGATTGAATCATGTTGAAAATCGATGGTTTTTTGCTTTCCCTTTTTGTTTCATGCATGTACAACCTTGATATTGTTTTTTTTTGTATATCAAAATCATGAAAATATGGCTTAATATTAATCTAGATTTTTGACCACTGTTGAGACGGATCGTTCTGGCACCTCCTGGGCATCGGAACGCTAGCCAGGCATTTAGGAGGAGGCCCTCCGACGATAGTGGCTACAGGAGGCTCCAATGCCGTTGCCTCCCTTCTTGTTGTGTGTTTTTGCATTTAGTTAGAACTTCTGATTTTTCGGGTATTTGGTTCTAGGTTGGATTCATTTAACTACTTAATTAGTTATTTTGTGATAATTGCGTAGAAGCCCTTGTTTTTGTTTTTTTTTTGCCATCTAATGTATATGATTTACTTGAAAACCCAATAGAACTTTTTAATTTTTATTAAGTCCAGAGTTTCTAAAATTTTACTGTTTATCCCTAAACTTTAGACATTTCTTTCAAAATGTCTTTGCATGGTTAACATATTGTTTATATTAGAATTAACTACTTTCAGTTGAGTGAATTTTAGTTTTCATGCCTTAATAATTTATAGTTACACCATGACCTTTGGAATCAAATAACTTCATTATTGGTGATTAACAATAGATTGTCTTCTATTTAAGAATAGATTGATTAAAGTAATATCCTACCAAAGTAGGCTCTCTTGCCTAGGTTAGTTTATTTGATATAGAAAGATGTTAGTATACTTGCGATTCATGCGGATAGTAATTAGCCCAAAGGAAGGTTACTATTTGATCGAATATCAAGTACACTTGTGATAATAAATACATAACAATTATATAATTGTACCATGTGGATAACTAATCGGTCCAAAGGAAGACTTGTTACATGATAGGACTAATTGTCAAAATTTGATTACTACAATGAAGAGTATCATTTGCAAGTTGACATTTCTGTTCAAAGGTTAAATATTAATGTTGCATTAGGTCTCTTGAGATAGGCCCCACCATCAGTTGAATTTGTTTATTTGTTTCTTTATTCTTAAAGATTAATATGATTCTCACTGGACTAACTAGTCTTATGGTTTTTTAATTATTTTTGAATTTATTCAATTAATGCATCTGCCTCAATTAATGCCAACATAAATTCAATTCCAATGCTTAATGGCATAAATTTAAGTACTAAGAAGAGAACATTACGATTGTTCTCAAGTGCATGGATCTGGATTTAGTCCTAAGGATGGAACAACCCCCTACTTTGGTGTCCGACAGTTCAGCTAAAGACGAGAAAGCTTATGAAAAGTGAGAGCGTTCCAATAGGCTAAGTTTAATGATCATTAGGCATGCCATTCTAGAAACTCTTTTGGGTACTATATCTGAAGAGACTACTACCAGAGAGTTTCTCAATGACCTCGAGAAACGATTTGCCAAGAATGAAAAGGCAGAAACTAATATGCTATTGGCAAATTTGGTTTCAATGAGTTACAAGGCAAAGGGAAATACAAGGGAATACATCTTTGAGATGTCTAACATTGCTTTTAAACTAAAAGCACTTAAGTTAGAGCAGTTGGAAGACTTGCTCGTACATTTAGTTTTGATCTCTCTTCCTCAACAATTCAATCAATTCAAGAACAATTATAACCACCAGAAAGAGAAATGGACTCTTGATGAGCTCATATCTCATTGTCTGCAAGAGGAAGAAAGACTGAAGCAAGATAAGACAGAGAGTGCTTATCTGACCTCTACCTCTAAGGATAAGGGCAAAAGGAAACTAAAATCTAATAAAGTTGCATTAAGTATAATGAAGGAAAACAAACTAATGTTAGGAGATTAGGTGTTAATAGTTGTTCAAATGTCTTAGAACTAATATACATAGATATTTGTGGATCATTCCTTATGACATCTTAGAATGGTCAATAAGACCTTATTTGTAACGCCCCAATCCCAGACACGCTACTAAGGTCATAGTATCATAAGCAAAATTACACTAATTACAACAATAATTAAATAACAGTACCTAAGGCTCACCTTCAGGAAACGATGTACGGCTAGAAGCTCCTACTCCTACACTAGAACTCGTCTGCACATGACCTGCACCTAAAAACCAACCAAAGCACGTGTGAGTGACATTTAAGTCATCCAGTACGCGTCCCAAACACACCTGTAATAAAATCAAGCAGAAGAACTAAAAATACAACTTCAATGTATAAATACTTGATTTTCTTTTTGAAAATCTATTTCAAAACATCATCCACTTTTTCCTTTAAAATCACATGGGAATCTGTTCCCAAGACTATGTGTAACATCTGTGCTTGGATTTTTCCATTTTAATATAAACCATGGATTTCTTGTAATTATTTGAATATGGTTTATTAATGGTAAATCCAATTTGTATTTGTTGGTTGTGGGTTTCCTTTGTGTTCTGTGCTTTGGTTTCTCCCTGTGGTGTGTTTCTATGGCCAGTGGGTCGGTTCTGCCTTGAGAATCGTGCTTGTGGTGGACCCACTTGAGGCTTGGGGTTTTGGGCCTTGACATGGTCAAGGGCGAGCTGTGCCAGGCCTTCACCCATTGCCTCTTCTCCGCACCCGTGACGAACCTGGTTCCAGTCTCGTGAGCTAGCGGGGGAGGACTGTCTGATCCATCCCCTCCGCTCTGAGCTACGAGCAGCTATGGAGCGTCGGCGGGATTCTGGGAGGCTGGCATGGCGGGGAGCTTTAAGAGGAGGTGCTTGGCTCGGGGGAGAAGTAGAGGAGTTGAGAGGGAGCGAGTGAAGTGGGTGGCTGCTGCGGAAGCTTCGCGCGTTTGGAGAGCTCGTGCGAGCGTGGGGAGGCTGGGTTGGTGCCGTGCACCACCGAAGGAGGGTACACGAGGCTCGCCGGAGCCAGGTACGCGTCCTCATCCCCTCTTCTCTTCCGTTTGCAGCATGTGCCATTTTAGGGCAAAAATGGATTTAATGCATGGAAATGTTGTATAAATCATGATAAAATGTGGAAATGGTG
>JAMKQA010079173.1:0-13236 GCA_024699735.1 Posidonia australis
TTATAGTTTGTTGAGGTTGTTATGAAGGAGTGGGAGGTAGTTTAGGGTTTGTTTTAGGTTGTTATAGTTTGTTGAGGTTGTTATGAAGGAGTGGGAGGTAGTTAAATTGTTAGGGTTTGTTTAGGGTTGTTATAGTTTGTTGAGGTTGTTATGAAGGAGTGGGTGGTAGTTAGATTGTTAGGATTTGTTTAGGTTGTTATAGTTTGTTGAGGTTGTTATGAAGGAGTGGGAGGTAGTCTAGGGGTTTGTTTTAGGTTGTTATAGGAGTTTGTTAGAGTGAGGGTTAGGGTTGAGTTAGGGTATATTAGGATTAGGGTTTTGGTAGGATTAGAGTTTATTTGGATTAGGATTTTGGATTAAGGTTTATTTGGTTTAGGGTTTATTTGGTTTTGGGTTTTGGATTAGAGTTTATTAGGATTAAGGTTTATTAGGTTTAGGGTTTTGAATTAGGGTTTATTTGGATTAGGATTTGTTAGGATTTTTAGATTTAAACAGAGTCTTAGACTAGCTTTGGCCAATCTTGGAAACCACCACACCGAACCACACATATAATATATTAAAATGAAGATCTCGACGAGATCTTCTAAAAGGGACAAATAACACAACGATCCATCGAGTGGATCTCTAGAAATCACAAGAAAACCATAAAGGAGTACTAATCACTCCACACAATAAATATGACCATAAATGGTCCACAAATGCACAATAAATTCCTAAAAATTTACTAGAATTACGGACACACTACCATGGACCTATGATCCAAAATTGGAACCAAACAGAAGCCTACGAGGTGTGTACTTGGCACTAAAGATGCGATAGTGAGTGGTGCACCTCCTCCTCTGGTCACGTGCTCCTCTCTCTCCTTCTCAGCCCTCTCTCATCTCCCCTTCATTCTCACTCTCTCATTCCCCCTCTCTCTCCCGTGAAAAAGAAGAAGAAGAAGAGGAAGGACTGTGGCCTGGGAAAAAGAAAGAAATGAAGGAAGAAAGGAAAGGAAGGAAAGAAGGAATGGAAATAAAGAAAGGAAGGAAGTCATAACATGAGACCAAACCATGCGACCTTTCACGTTTACGTGACTCATGCAAATAGAGATCTGCCACTAGAGCACACCAACAAAACTCTATGGCCCAGAGCAGACCCTCAAAACTTCCATGATGGCCGGTACAACACCACTTTAGCTCTTGTTTTGAGTGTGATTTTGAGTATGGTTCTGTTGCATGGTTGTGGCTTGACAGAGCAGTTATCTCGACAATGTTATTGAATTGGTTATGGAATGTGTTTTCAAAAGGATTTCTCGAATGACTTTTGAGGAAAATGTGGAATGTTTTGGAAAAGGTTTTTCCAAAAGAGATTTGGAAAAGAGATGCATAAGTTTTACAAAGGTTTTAGAAAAGATTTTTCAGGGACCAAGAGACCTATGCTCTCGATCAACCTTTTAGAGATAGGATGATCCCTCTAGGTTCGTGAGTTATTTGCTTAGGATGAGGTTTGAGTGTTTTGTGGATTTTAGGGACTAAAAGAATGATGCTCCCGATCAACCTTTAAGGAAGGGTGATACTCCTAGGATCACGAGTTGCTTGCTTAGGTTGAGGCTTGAGTGGTTTTCGTGGTTTTGCTAAGCCTTGAGGTCTGTGGCTTTAGAGTGCTGGCTAAGCCAAGAGATGAGGAGCCTCTAGTTGTTCGGGGCACAAAGACTAGGACGTTGAGGAAGTGGCCCTTGTGGTGTTGTTTTGAAAAAGGATAGCTTGCCCAAGGAGAGTGAGCGGCTTTCCCAAGGAGGGTTAGATTTGTGAGTGTCCTACAAGGAGGTAGGACATCGAGATAGACATGCTTTTCACAACGTGGCATGTTCGTGGTAGTGTAGTGGCGCTTTGGTGGTTGCTTGTGGGCCAATGTTGGTTGTTTGGCATTGGGCAAAATAACACGTTGTAAGGGTCCTATCGAGGAGGTAGGGACACCAGGATAGGCAGGTTGTGGCCATTCCTGGCAGTGTAGTGACATTTTGGTGACTACTTGTGGCCAATGCTTGTGTGTGGTTGTTGTGGGTGTGTTGTTTGAAATAGAGAGCATTCCGACACCATTGGCCGTTTGTCCCGCATAGAGAGTGCGTGGGTTCAGATAGTGGTTTTGAGTACTAAAGATAGCTAAGCACTTAGGGTGAGGTTTGAGTGTTTTATGGTTTTGAGGGACCAAAAGACCGAAGCTCCTAGCCAGCCATTAGGGATGGGTGATACCCCTAAGATCACAAGCTACTTGCTTAGGTTGAGCTCCGAGTGTTTTTCACAATTTTACAGAGACTTGAGGTCTATGGCTTAAGAGTGCTGGCTAAGCTAGGGGGTGAGGAGCCTTTGGTTGTTCGAGGCACAGTGACTAAGATGCCTAGGGGGTGGACCCTATGGTGTTGGCCTGAGGGAGGATAACTTACCCAAGGAGTTGGTGCAAAAGTTGAACTTGCGAACCGATAAGGTTACAACAAAGAGGTAAATTTAAGGAAGGACACTCGACTCGAAATCCACATGTCATGTTATTAGTGATCCATGTGTCATGATATTAGTGGTTGAAGATGAGTTTGTTAAGAAAGTTGTTATGGTTGTTGTAACCAATTTATATGTAAACAAATGAATAGTGTAATGGGTATGCAAGTTAGCCATTACACCTTCCTAGCCATATTTCTACTGTTCATCTTCCTTCTTCCTTCTTCTTCCTCTCGTCTCTATTTTGCTCTTTGTTGTTTCACCTTGAAGGAATTCTGATAGGGGCTGTGGTGTTGTGAAGGCTTAAAGGTTTAGATGGTCTTGGGAGGTTTGGTAGGTTTAAAGGAAGGCAATTGAGTATGCCATGATCGAAACACATGCCTTTGGGGGAATCTACAAGTAAGCACCTGCGAAATCGGGGTGTCTACAGATGCCCCTTCCTAAGCAAGGTCAAGGGTAATCGAGACCGATGCTCAGGGTTGATAAGACACCCCACTCATGTTCATGGAAGAGTGAAAGTTGTTATTGGTGATGAACCACTAATTTGGCCAATGCATTGAAGGTTGTGATTCACTACTGAGATGCAAATGCAAGTGCGAAAACATGCTGGTGCGTTGAGACTGATGCTTGGTGAAAGCTCATGTTGGGTGCTAATGATGATGTAATGCTAGAAGATGTGATGATGCTAGATGTTGATGCAGATTCCAAAAGATAATGCAATGTTGGGTGCCTAGTTGATGGTTAGTCATCCCGAAGAGAGGGGCATGACAAATCATCAAGCTTGCACCATGAGAGGGCATGTTAAGTTGTTGGACTCATCGACCGGATAGTCGAAGTTATCAACCCAAAGAGAAAAAAGGGGGCATGGCAAGATATTGGACTTGTCGACCGAACAAAGACAGTTGGCAGATGTTGTCCGGGTAGTTTGGGATACCAATCCAAAAGAAGGAAGGGTCATGACAAGTTATTAAACTTGACAAGCTAAAAGCAAAGACATTGACAGTTGTCATCTAGGTAGTTTGGGATACCAACCCAAAAAGAAGGGGCAAACTAGATTCCATTTGTCCAGAGCGGAGATCTAGAAAGAAAACAGGGACTTCGTTCAACTAGAGTGAAGTTGCAAGGAGGCCAATTGGACTTTGTTTGTCCAGACCAGAGATCCAGAAGAAACAAGGACTTCATCTGGCCAGAGCAAAGCCATGGAGTGGGAAATTGGACTCCATCTATCTAGAACGGGGATCCAGGAATAGATAAGGACGTCACCCAATTATAGTGAAGTCGCAAAAGAGTAGAACTGAACTCTGTCCGTTTGGAACAGAGATACAGAAACAAGCAGAGACTTCATTTGACCGGAGCGAAGTCATAGAGAAAGGAAAATGGATTCTGTCCATCTAGAGTGGAGATCCAGAAGAAAGTAGGGACTTCGTCTAATCGAAGTGAAGTCACAAAAGGGTAGAATTGAACTCCATTCGTCCAAAGTAGAGATTCAAAAACAAACAGAGACTTCATTTGGTAGGAGTGAATTTGCAAAGAAAGGAAAATGGATTCTATCTATCTAGAGTGGAGATCTAGAATAATGTAGGGACTTCATCCTACCAAAGTGAAGTCTCAAAAGGGTAGAACTAAAATCCATCTGTCCAAAGTGGAGATTCAAAAACAAGCAAAGACTTCGTCCTACCAGTGTGAAGTTGTAAAGAAAGGAAAATGGATTCCATCAGTATAGAGTTGAAAACCAAACAAAGCATGGACTTCATCCAACTAGAGCAAAATCATAAAAGGCAAACTAGACTTCGTTCATCCGAAGCGGAGATTTAGAAACAAGTAAAGGTCGAAGGGGAGTAGCAATGATATGACAGTGGTTGGCTAGATAGGTTCCCATGCCAACGTTGTTGTTGTAAAACTATCGATGATGTCAGGAAAATGCTGAGATATTCTATTGCCTCGTCTAGCACTAAGGCTCAACTGCTGCTATCAAGCTGTGTTTCGACCTCAATCTTGTGAAAAGGCATAGTGAGACTAACCAATGCTAAGGGTTTCCTATTGTTGTTCTTGAAAAGCCCTTGCAAGCTGGGTGTTGCCTACAGTTTTGTGGAAAACATGAGGGATACTATCACGATTTGACATCAAGGGGCAAGCAGTGATTCTTCTCGATCACATTATACTGCATGCCTGAACAATGTACTGAGATTGTGCTAGATGCTTTTGTAGGTTTATGTTTGTGTCGATCTACATGTCTTGTAATCGTTGTGAATAGGGATACTGTGCTTTGCTATTCGGACAAGGATTTTCTTAGATGGCATTGTCTGGCTGATGGAGCATTCTGCTGCAAGGCTGTAGGGATATGCATAGCTATGTGGAGCACTTAGAGGGGCATTTTGCAGTTTTATGGGATAGTAGGAGCATAACTACAATTTTCCCTAAGCTATTGCGTACTGGTTGTTTTTGAGTATCTATGGCTTTACCGAGTGTCGAGGGCATATTTCTGCAATTTTGGGAGATGTTGAAGCTTCATCCCAAACTTTATGCATTCTTTGCCATTTTGCAAATGTTGGGGACTTAAGTGTAATTTTTGCAAAAATGTCAGATAGTCTTCCAATTCTACCATTTCGAAGGGTTTTCTGGCAGTAATATCAATCCTTGATGGCTATGTGGTAGATTTCGATGAAGGGATGCATTGATAGAATCTATGGATGTGGGGGCCTGACTGTAATTTTCTAGGTATTTTGCATTTTAACCCTTGGATGGAACTTTGTGTCAAGTGCTGATATTGTCCTAGAATGCTGGAGATCTTCAAACAACCTAGTGGGTCCCATTGGATGGTGACACTTTTGTTTCCAACTTGTATGCAATGAAATATTTCTATTTTATCTTCTTTAAAAGGGCATAAAAGGAAAAAAATTTCTTCTCTTTTATTCTTTTGAATGATTTAACCAAAACTCTACGCTCTCCACTTCTTCTCTTCCCGTTCTTCTTTCTTTCTCCTCTTCATTTGACAACAAGACTCTACGCTCTCCACTGGCCTCTTACAGTAGCAGCAAAGTGGTCAATAGAGGAAGGGTGTGCTTGGCGGCAGATGATGGCGAAGGCAGGTGGCAGTGCTCAGCGGCTGTGATCAGCGACGGTGAAGGGAGGTTATCGGCAGAGGTGATAGACTCTCCATGGTAGGCTACTTCTCCTTATCTTCCTCTAGGCTTGCTTTTCTTCTCTTCTTAATGCTTGCCTGCCTATTGTTATTGTGTTTTTTTTTCTTCTTTACTATGAATCAGGCGGCAGCGGTTATGTCTTGGTCAATGGTTGTTTGCGTGCTAGGTCGGTGGTCGTCGGGGTCAGAGAGTCGACAGGCTGAGACAACCTTGTTGGGGTGTCGACTGGCCTAGCCAAGCTATCAATGGGCACCACTGGTGAGTCCTCGGGACAGTGGTCGTTGGCTGATCTTGCTGGCTTGGTCAGAATGGTCATTGACAAGGGCTCGATTGCTAGATAAGGGCTGTAGGCTTGCATATATTTTTCTATGCTGGTTCTTCCCTGTATTCTTGGTTGTCCATTTGTAAAGAATTTGTCTATAAACCATATAAAATGTCGATAAACGATTTGTTCTAAAACTCTATTTGCGAATGTTTGACATTGCTAAATGCCTTTGTTGTGTCTTCTCTGTGGTTACATTGGTTGTGCCTCACCTCTAGACTGTGATCCGATTTTTCTACCTTTCTTGCTTGCAGTCTGGCTCAAAATTTAGTGGCATGAGCTCCTGAGCATCAAGCCAGGGCATTTTTGATTCATTGACCCTCAGCTAGGGTTCCACGGGTTCTCAGTCATCGAGAGGCACTTCTAGTTCTTAGGTGTCAAGGGCTACCTCGAGCGCTTCAGTGCTTGTGATCCCAAAAGAGGTAAATTCACTCTTCTTACCTAGATAGATCAGTGTCCTGGTTAAGATAAAAGTCTAACTTGAAATGTTTTGAAAATGTAGAAGGTTGGTAACTTTGATGGCCCATTATTGGATCTTGAGCACATCAGTGAGGGGGCAGATTTTTAGGTAAGTTTCTTCTATGTTTTCCTGCTAAGTCGGGCATGACTTGAGAAAAGCTGGTCTTTCTGACTATTTTTTGCTATTTCCTATCAAGTGGGCAATGTCAGTGGGATGATGAGGTGCCATTGGGCATCGATGGTAGGCTACTTCTCCTTTTTTGCAAAGCAAAAGGAGGGCAAGTCCTCAAAAGTATATTGTCAAAATCATGTACAAGTTATATATGCACACAAGTACATAGGTTACAAGAAACAGAAGTCTAGGAACAGTACCCCCACTAGGTCAAAAAAAAGGAACCCAAGACAAAACTAAACATGCATATCCCAAGAAACTAAACACGAAACACGACCAGGTTTCAAGTTAGGAAGGCTAGGCGTGCCCGACAGTCTTCAGTTGAAGAAGGCTCAAAACATTTGCCCACAACACCGTAGGCATTCTTTGCTTATAATGCTCATCGAAGAATCAACCATTGCGTTCAACCCATAGATAGTAAACAGCAGCAGCCACCGCAAGTAGCTTGGGGGGACGTTGGCTAGGTGACAATTGCAAACACCAAGCAAGAGCAGAGGACAAATCAGTGAAGCAAAAGAAGTTGAAACTGCAAGCCGCCAATCTGAGGACAGTGGCTGAGAAGGGACAACGGAAGAATAGGTGTTCAAGGTCTTCGTACGCGCCTTTGCACAGAATGCATCTAGAGACAATAGTAGACCCTAGTCGACGGAGTCGATCCTGAGTTTTTAGTTGGCATAAGACAACAACCCAAACAATAAACACATGCTTAGGGGTGTGTCCCTTGAACCATACAGCCAAAGTCCAAGAGTAGAAAGCCGAGTGTGTCCTGATGGCCTCCCAAGCGCCAGCAGAGGTGAAGTCGTGCGAACGGTCAGGTGTCCATTCTCCGGAGGCATGGTCAAAGAGAGAGATAGCAAGAGGTTTTGCTGAGAGAATACTCCGCCAACTCGAAGATGACCGGCGAGAGATGGGGACAGTCCAGAAGGGGAAGCGAAATAAATACTTGGCACGGATCTAGTTCTCCGAGAGGCTGCGCAGCTTGTTGACTATCCTCCAAATCCTTTTCAACATGGCCACATGGTTAATGTCGCCCATATGCCGGAATCCAAGGCCACCCTCAACAAAGGGCTTACAACATGCATCCCAGGAGATAGCTGGGATCTTCCTATCTTTCCATAAGAAGTGGAGGGCGACACGCTCGAGCTCAACAATAGTGGCAGCCGGAAGCTTGAAAGCAGCCATCCAGTGTGAGGAGAGAGACGACAAAACCGCCCGGATAATGACACATCGCCCAGCATAGCTAAGGCAGGTCGCGCACCATCCAGTGAGTCTCTTTAGAGCTTTATCAATCAACGGCCGATAGAGGGCTGCAAAGAGATGTTTCAAGGTCAAAGGGAGTCCAAGGTACTTGACCGGAAATGAGCTAATCGAGACTCCAAGCGTGGTAGAGAGGGAGTCAGAGTTCACGCACGAACAACCAAAGAGAATGGAGCTCTTTGAGGGGTTGATGCACAAGCCAGAGCAATCGGTGAAGCAATCTAAGGTGTCACGGATGCCCCGGGCCGAGGTCAGATCCGCACTGGCACATACCAGCAGGTCATCAACATAGAGGATGTTGTGGATGGATTCAGGACCCCTACGTAGAGGGAAAATGCGTTTCTCTTGGACAGCATACTTGAGTAAATAGGATAGGGGCTCCATAGCAATGACAAACAGATAGGGGGCAATGGGGTCTCCTTGCTAGAGACCGTTGGAATTGACAAATGGCTTGGAGAGTCGTCCATTGATGTTAACATGGAAGGAGGTCCAGAGCATGGATAAGATTATCTTGCACCAATGCTGACTAAATCCCATGCGACGCATAACAGTCAGCAAAAAGTTCAAATCGAGAAGATCGTAAGCTTTGCAAAGATCGAGTAGCGCCACCATCTTGGGAAAGTCCTTGTCCAGATGAAATCCACTGACGATCTCGTGGGCCATAAGAAAAGCATCAGTAATAGAGCTACCTCGAACAAAGGCATGCTGTGCTGGATCGATGAGGTCAGGCAGGAGTAACTTGAGTCGGCGCGCCAGAATCCGCGGTAGGATGCAGTATAGGACATTACACAGTGCAATTGGACGGAAGTCGTTAAGGGAGAGGGGGGCGACAGTCTTGGGAATGAGCTTTAGAGAAGTGCAATTGATCGATTGGAGCATGTGGCAAGTTTTGATGAAGTCGTTGATAACATGTAACCGGTTAAACTTGACAATGTCCCAAGCAGCCTTGAAGAAATGGGCATTGAACCCGTCCGGTCCAGGGGTGCAATTAGAGTTCATGGACCAGACCAATTGCTTGAGCTCATCCAAAGCGACCTTGGCAACGAGAGAGTCATTGGTAGACGCAGGGATGGAGGGCAACACTATCTCGGGGAGGGAGGTGCAAACTGACGGTGAGCGCAGGATCGTGGAGAAGAACTCGCGAGCTTCAGCTAGTATGACGCCAGGGTCCTGGGTAGTCCTTCCATCCACTGTCAGAGTTCTAATTTCATTGCGGGCGTGTCGATGGCGAATCGAACGATGGAAGAAGGAGGAATTAGAATCACCAGCAGTCAACCACTGGATCCTAGACTGCTGTCGGAGGACCAGCTTTTCATGGACAAGGGGCATCCCAGAGCTTGAGACGCAGCACCTGCTCACGAGCATCAATAGAGACAGCTTCAGCCAACTGCGGATCCGTAGAAGTGCGGGACTACTGTAGGTCAATCAACTCAGCAGACAATTGCAACACCATCTTGGAAGCACTACCAAATTCAACCTTTGCCCAACGCAATAGTCGTCTTCTTACTTCAGCCATCTTAGCACATAGGCAAAAAGAGGGGGTCCTAGAAAGACTCAGCCGCCATCCACTCTTGACGACATCCAGGAAGCTTGGGTGCGCCGTCTAGTGGTTATAGAACTTGAAGGACGGGGGAGGCCTAAGGCCTTGCCCACTGAGCACAATATCTAAAGGACAGTGATCTGATGCAGCACGATCGCTAACAATAGCAGTAGAGTTAGGGAAGCGATCAAGCCAGCATCTGGAGACGAGACCAGTCGAGCCTAGAGCAGACTACCTCCGAGTTCCACTGACTAAACCAAGTGAACCTGCCACCAGAGGTAGGGAGCTCCATAAGCTTCTCCTGATCAATGCATTCATTGAAAGCATCCATCGCTGGTAGGACAAGGACGTCGGGGCCAATGTGGTTAGGAACACAGTAGAAATCACCCACTACCAAAGCACATCCCAGTTCATGCAGCCCTTTAAGCTCAGCCTAGAGCTCACGCTGATCACGGGGGCGGTTGTGGGCGTAGACAACAACAAGTCGGAAGGGGGAGATCGGGTGGTTGACAGAAAAAGTCAAACATTGAGCAGAGGAATGCACACAGTCTAACAAGGAACTATCCTGAGACAAGACAAGGATGCGTCCGCCAAAGGCATCGGCAAGGTTGTGCGCTGAAACAGACCCAGGCCACACAGCCCTAGCAAATTTCCTAATGGCATTATCTGTTTGGAGCTTATGCTCCGCGAAGCATACGATATCATAGTCACCTTTACAGATTTTCTCCTTGATCGTTGTGCAGCGGCTCAGGGAGTTGGCACCGTGCACATTCCAAAAGAGTAGCTTCATTGGGGTGATGGGAGGTCTGGGGGAACCTTAACATCCAAAACTCCATTCAGCAGGTCAATGACATGCTTGAGGGACGTTGCCAGCTTAGCATCGCCAACCGAGCAACCTTCACCTAGGTCATTACCAGACAGGGAGCCCAGCTCAGAGAAGCAGTTGGCTGAGGTCACTTTAGCGTCAGCTCTTCGATGAGGCCTAGAGGCAGCAGTACCATTAGCAATCGTCCGATGGATAGGAGCTTTGAGGCGTTGTTCATGGGACATACCATACTTCTCCTTATCTTCCTCTAGACTTGCATTTCTTCTCTTCTTAATGCATGCCTGCCTGTTGTTATTGTGGTTTTTTTCTTCTTTACTATGAATCGGGTGGCAACGGTTAAGTCTTGGTCAATGGTTGTCGGCATGCTTGGTTGGTGGTCGTCAGGGTTGGAGAGTCGACAAGCTGAGACAACCTTGTTGGGGTGTTGACTAGCCTAGCCAAGCTATCAGTGGGCACCACTGGTGAGTTTTCGAGACGGTGGCCATTGGCCGATCTTGCTGGGTTGGTCAGAATGGCCACTAACAAGGGGTAGATTGCTGGATAAGGGCTATAGGCTTGCATATATTTTTCTGTACTAGTTCTTCCTTGTATTCTTGGTTGTCCATATGTAAAGAATTTGTCTATAAACCATATAAAATGTTGATAAACGATCTGTTCTAAAACTCTGTTTGCAAATGTTTGACATTGCTAAATGCCTTTGTTGTGTCTGCTCTATGGTTACATTGGTTGTGCCTCACCTCTATACTGTGATTTGATTTTGTCTACCTTTCTTGCTTGCAGTTTGACTCAGAATTTAGTGGCACGAGCTCTCGAGCAGCAAGCCAGGGCATTTTTGGTTCACGGACCCTCAACTTGGGTTCCATGGGCTCTCTCGGTCATTGAGGTGTCGAGGGCTACCTTGAGCGTTTCAGTGCCTGTGATCCCAAAAAAGTTAAATGCACTCTTCTTACCAGGATAGATCTGTGTCCTGGTGAAGATAAAAGTCTAACTTGAAATGTTTTGAAAATGCAGGAGGTGGTAACTTTGACAGTCGATTATTGGATCTTGAGCACATCAATGAGGGGGCAGATTTTCAGGTAAGTTTCTTCTTTTTTTCCCTACCAAGATCCACATGACTTGAGATAAGCTAGTCTTTCTGACTGTTTTTTGCTGTTTTCCTATCAAGAGGGCAATGTCAGCAGGATGATGAGGTGCCATTGGGCATTGATGCTCGTGCATTTTGAGCATCTATTGATCTTTCTACGGGAGTTCCTTCTCCACCACATTCCATTCGGCATCTTGCTACGGTTTCAACTATACATGATAACTATTAGTTCTTTCGTGCACTGGTGGAGAGGTGGAGGCATGAGGTTCATACTTTCCACTTCCCAATCGGAGAGTTGATGGTGTTGCCGAAGCATTGGGCTCTATTGTCTGGATTGTGCTTTGGTGGGGAGCCGATCACTAGGAAGTGTACTTAGGGCTTCTTTCAAGTGCTTTGGTTGCTGGGCAGAGAGCCTCCCACTACCAAAATGACCATGTATAGCTTCACTCTGGTGTAGTTGAGGTAGTGGGATTAGTTCTAGTTGGATCCTGCTTAAGGTTTGACAGAAGCAAAGTTTATGCCACAACACTTCCTACTGAAGCTTATCTAGTTGAACTTTTGTAATTTATTTGGTTACTGTGTGCATGTCGACAGGTTGATTTATCTGGTTGATCTGGATTGGCTAGAAAATTACGACTAGGGTAGTGCCAGTTACGCCCACCTAGTGTGTGGACTCCACACAATTGTTCAGAAAAACCGTTGGTCCTACATAGGCCTGTACCGCTTGGTGACAAAGAGTGCATTTCCTTATTTGTGCTTTGTAAATTCTGTTTTCTTGAATGATGTACTGACTTCTCTTCCTCCAGATTCACCATTTTCGCCGTGACTGTATCGGACCTCCTAGTGTGTTTCCGCACACCGGAGTAGGTTTGGTGAACCATGCCTACGGGTTCCACCGGAGTAGGTTTGGTGAACCGTGCCCATACCATCGCACTCGTGGACATTCAACGAACAAGTGTTTCACTCTCCGGAATGCTGTCCAGAATTTGATTGACAATGGGAACATTGTCGTCAACACACAGGAGGCAGCCCACACACACACTTGTACACACTTGCACGCACACGTGCGTGCACCTTAGAATAGCCGGCCTTACCGTGTCCGAGCCTGCAAGCTCTGAGGATACTAGAATCTCAGGGGTCTTCCTCTTTCTCCCATCTTTTCCTAGAGTGTCCTTCGGGCCTCTTTAGCCTAGTTTGTTCTTTGGTCCTTTCAGTGGTATTCTTTGTATTGCCGTTCTTGTTCTAGGTCCTTTCTTGCCTTGTTTGTTCCTTGTCTTTTCTCGGTTTGGTCTGGCGGCATGCATATGCGCCACTCTTGTTCTTGTTCCCTGTCGGGGGGTCCAGCCCTAAAGCTTGCTAGTTTACCAAGTGCCGATTTAACCCAGCATGTGCAAATACCCTGGATCAAGTGGGAGACAACCGTCAAAGCTGATATCATTTACAACAAAGATACAATGTTAATGTCATCATCAGATTCAACATTTGCATGGACAGTCTCAGTTCCAACAACGGTTGTGATAGCTTTTGTTACACTTGCCTTGGTTCTGTCTTCCGGCTGCACTGCAAGGAGTTACTTTGAATGGCATCGACAAACATCAACGACAAGGACTGGAGCTGTATCCTTTTCCTGTGTTCCTCTGTTTTCTTTCTACATCATCATATGTCAAAACACAAAAAAATAGAAAATCACAAAAGATAAAAATAGAAAAAGAAAAACATAAATAGCAGAAAAACATTAAGAAACATTAGAAGGGTAGTTTGCTTGTCATTAACATTCTGCCCGATGATGAAAATCGGCAAAGCTCGCCAATGTCAGAATGGATTATCCCTCCTTAGTTGTCACTACTTAGACGACCAGGTTAGTAAGGGAGCCACCGAACATCCAAGCCAGACGAAATGTCCAAGCTCCACAAGGATCCTGCACCTCCAAGAGGGAGATAAAATGTTAGGGGTGACTGA
>JAMKQA010079174.1:0-11290 GCA_024699735.1 Posidonia australis
GTTTCCCTTTGGTGTTTCCGAGTCTTGTCTCTTCCTCCGGATTCACCATTTTCGCCGTGACTGTATCGGACCTCCCAGTGTGTTCCCGCACACCGGAGTCTGGTTTTGGTGAACCGCGCCCCAGTGGTTCCACCGGCATGGTCACACATATATACATATATATATATATATATGTATGTATGTATGTATGTATGTATGTATGTATGTATAATCTTTTTCTAATTTCACATACATTTGAAGTTCACATTCTCACTATTTCTATAACATACACAAACATAAAAAAGATGAACCAAATTAAAATCAATTTTCCTTACTTTTCATGGAAACTCATTTTACTTCTATTTGAGTCGAAGTGCAATCACTTGGAGAAAAATTAGAGCTGTGGAATCTATTGTGGTAGAAGTCATGTTAGATCAATTATAAATAACTATGCTTGCTGCCTCCATGTTGACCTTTATACTTATGCTTCCTTGACATTGGACCCAAGTAAGCCTCGACGGCTTCAGACAAATGAGGTCCTACGAGGACAAGCAGAACATCATGTCAACGTCTAGGCCTACACTTGTGCTTATCATGCAGAATTCCTCTTCAACGTTGCAAAGACTGCCTAACATTGAGGCTGTCAACTTTAATCGATTACTTGTTATGCTATCCATTATCTACCTTATGTACGTAGATATGAGTAAGAAAAAAAATACCCATTTTTTTAATAGGTAAGGTATGAGAAAAAAAAATCTATATATTTTAACATATATGGTATGGATAATCCTATACTCTACCTACTTTATCTATTTAAATTATAACATTATTTTATGTATATGTTAAGTCACATAGACTTTAATGTCTATGTATGCCACTTAGCCTAATATCCATATGAGGTTCATATTATATATACATGATGATTATAATTTGTTCAAAAGAAAATTAGAAAAGAAATTCAAAGCATAGTCATTAAAGTCTAATTTTGAACATTGTAGAATTATGTTTAATTTATTTAAACATTTTATTGTTATATTAGTTTATAAAATTTATTTAATTACTATTTATGTGGTGTTTGGAAGTGATATCTATTAATTTTAGCTATATGTATGAAATGGATTATTTATTATATATATTTTGAGAATAAGAAATTTTTTACCTATTTAATACCTATTATCTAGTATTACCTGTTTATTTTGTTGATAAGAAATGGACATGGGTAAGGTTATTTTTAGTGGGTAATAAATGAATATGGGTAAGGATGTTGATTCATGAAGAAAGGTAAAAATAAACATGAAAAAAGGACCAGGTCGGCTTGAAAAAATGTAGGCCCAGATGGGCTTGGGCAGGGTTGGGCCTCCATGTGAAGGACCTTAAACCAATCCTAGTCCTTCGACCCTTGTTGAATTGGGCTTGGAGGATTAAGCCCTTTGGCCATTTTTACTTGTGTATGTTAGAAATTAATAAAAAAAATATTTAGATAATTTAAATTACAAGAAATATTTAGATAAATTTTTACAAGTTACAACAAATATAATTACAAAATTAATAAAAATTCATTCTGTGTTTGTCGTAGAAGTTGTTTCATTTTTGTTGCACACGAAAATTTATTTAATTGTAAATATACATTTTTAATTAATTTATTCTAGGTAGGTGTTATTGGGTTGAGGCTCATTTCTATGATTTTGTGGCTTTGGACTTTAACCTAATGGTTTAGCTCGTTCAATGCCTTATCCTTTAGTGGAGGCATTGTACTTGTACTCTTGTGTGCATAGGTGTGCATGTGCGTGCATGCATGAGTTGTTGGACATATGCACCTAACTCTCCTGTGCTTGTAAAGAGTGAGAGACAGGCTGAGTTTTCCTACCATGCTAATTCCTCCTTCTTCATCACTCCTCCTCTTCTCCCTCTGTGTGCACCATTTCCCCTCCTTCCCTTCCCCACCACCTCTCCTTCCCCCACTCCTCCTACCCCACTCCTCCTTCCCCACTCTCCTCCTTTCCTCCTCCTTCCTCCTTGGTTCTTCTCCTTCTCCCCCTTCCACTTCCATGTGCTAGAGAGAGAGAGTGAGAGAGAGAGAGTGGAGTAGCAGGAACTTGGGCTGGCCAGAGGATCTCTGGGTCATTGTCTCTAGGTCATGGGGAGCTTGTGTGGATAGCCAGAGGTCGGCATGGTCGCCAGAGAGCTCATGATCGGACGATGATTTGATTTGGGTCGCTGATGGTCGTCGTGACATATGCACCTCACTCCCTTATTTTGAAAAGCATGAAATTGGTAAAAAAATTCTAAGAATGCATGAAACCTAGGTAAATTTATGTTTCTAGAATTTTATGAAAATTTATGATGATTTCTGGGTGTATTAATGGCTTATTAATGGTGATGGTTGGTTTGGTCGTTTTTGATGTATTAATGGCCTATTAATGACGATGGTTGGTTTTGTCGTTTTTGACTCTTCTTGCTTTGTGATTTTGTTTCTCGGTCTATAATGCATGGATTGTGGTTTTGCTTGTGTGAATTTGGAGTAGACTCAAGTATCTACTTCTCGTATTTATTTCATAGATTACGGATTTTGTTTAGTAGGTCCGCCCCTCACTCCTACTTGAGCGATCAAGTGGGATAGGGCATGGGCCGTTTTTCAATTTTTGTAGAAAATGGTCTGTTGAATTGACTTCGGTATGCCGATTCACTACTAGATAGGTCCCCTGGGCCCTATTTTGGTTGACAGAATTTATTCAATCTAATGAATTGGACCTTGGGCGTTGTTGACCAGTTGACTGGTTCAATCGACCGATTAATTTTGGTCTACAGGATCAAGGATTTTCGGTTTTCCGTTGGAAATTCGGTCAGCTATTTTGGGTTTTTGAACCAAATCCGATCGACTGTATCTATTTGGTGTGCCAAGCCAGGCCCAATTTTTAATTATAAATGAGATTTTGATGATTTTGTTGGATTGGTTTGTATTACCTATATTGAGGCAGAACAGTCTGCTTTGATCGACTGTGCTTGGAGGAGAGTTTATTTCAGGTCTCCTGAGGATGGGTCTTTCTTTTTGCAAAGTGGGTGTTAAGGTGAGCCTAAGCTTGTCATTTCAGCTATGAAGGCTTATAAGTTTTTGGTCAGGGGTTGCGTGGGGTATCTAGCTAGTATAGTTACCTCCATTTCTCTTAAGTTGGGTGTTCACAATATCTCTGTGGTGTGTCTGGGTTACCTCAAAATCGGGGTGTCTACAAGATGTAACACCCGTAAATTAATTTTGTAATTATTTATATTTTAATGAATTTATTCTTAGACGGGTGTTACTGTTCTAAGGCTTGTTTGTGTGTTTTATGATTTTGGGCTTGGGCCTCGTGGACTGGCTTCTGGTTGTGTGTTCCTGTGCTTGTCCCCATGTGGTTGGCACTGTGCTTGTGGGCCCGTGTGTGGGTCCTTGTGGGGCTTACGATTGAGGGCCTGTTGGTGCGACCAGTGGCTGGCTTGTGCTTGGAGCAAGTGGGTTTGTCCGGTGTGCTCATGTGGGGTGCCAGTAGTCGAACGCGTAGGTGCGCACACATCCAACTACTGCGTGCGCATGGCTTTATAAGCTCGTGTGCGCCGCACTCCTTCCTTGCTCACTGTTTGTCCCCTCTTTCTTCCTTCTCCTCCTCGAGCGCACATTCTCCCTTCTCCACCTCACTCACTTCCCTACTCCCACCCCTCGCCCTCACCCTTCCCCATCCCTCCCTTTCCTCTCTCCCCATCTCTTCATTTTCTCCCTGTTCCCCCTATTTTTCCTCCTCCATTTTGTGCACTGATGTGAGAAAGAGAGAGAGGCAGAGCTGGTCGTGTGGCTCAATGTCGACGTGGTTGGAGCTCCAGAGGTCGAGGAGGCTCGTATGGTGACTAGTGGATAGCTGGTGGTGGTTGGTGGCCAAAGTTGGGTTGCCGAAGGCTATTTTCAAGTACGCACTCCAATCCAATGTGTAGAAATCATGTAAAATGGTAGAAATGCCTAAATTTAATGTTTTCGAATTTATGGTGATTTATTGTGGCACTTATGGCTTTTATGGTAGTTGTTGTGGTTTGGATCCTTTTTGACGCCTCAGTGGTTGTGAATTTATATCTTATTGTGTGATGAATGAATTTTGGTTTTGTTTGTGTAGATTTGGAGTAGACTCAAGGGTCTACTGCATATGTTTTACTTAAAATTTTTGATGGTTGTTTGGCAGACCCGCCTTTGGTTCCCACTTCAGGCGAATTTTGGGTCCCTTGTCTTAAGCTGTTTGAATTCTGACAGAAAACTAAGGGCACGGGCCGATTACTCATGCCACATGCACGGGTTCGACGCCAGTTTTGGCCCATGTTCCAGGCTCTATTTGCATTTAGACAAAATGCCTAAGGTACAGGCCAAACGCTTGGTCGACATGCACGGGTTTGGTAGGGGTTTTAGGAGGTATTTCCTGGTTTTTTGATAAAAACATATTCAGAATGTAGTGGCTTCCCAGTTTGGTTTATTTTGCCCATTTAAGATGGGATCGTGGGCCATCGGTGGTGGTCTTGTGGGACACTTGATGTGCGATTTTGTTGAGGTTTTGAAAGAGTTTTCCAAATATATAAAATGCTTTTGAAAATGATTTTCAAAAAGATGGGTCACCTGTTTTGGAAAATGGTTTTCTGTGTGTGGGTCGAGACACTGTGGGATTGTGTCGTCTGGACTAGGGAATGTGACGACATTGTCGGGTGATCGAGCGTGTCTCCCTAATTGAGGTCAGGGGTTGAGATACCTGAGGCTAAGGGTCATCAGGTCTTGGATGTATGAGACTCCCTGACTGTCGTCTCGAGGCTAGGGTTTTGGTTTGCGGATTGAGGTGTCTTGTGGCATGACGGGGAGGTATGATACTCCTACTGTCGCTGTGAGCACTAAAGCTCAGGTGTTGTCGAGTGTGGAGGTATGATATTCCCTCTTGAGCACCATCTGAAGGACATCGTGACGAGGCATACCCTGTGGTGGCCAGTTTGGGTGGGACACGTGGCTCATAGCTAGTAGCGTCCTGAGAGACAGGACTAACTTCCCAGAGGGGTTAGCTTTGTGAGGGTTCTCCATGTAGGAGAACCGTGAGAAAACACGGCTCTAGGGTGGATTGTTCTAGAGGAAAGGGTAAGTCTTCCTTTACTTCCTGGTTCCTTTTCTCTAATATGCCAAGTTCTAGTGATTTGAGTAGCCCAGGGAAGAAGAAGAAAGGAAAGTTTGGTTGTTTTTTTGTGCATCGGCATAGTTTCGTTGGTGGTAGCGGTGCTGGCTTCAGTCAGACAAGTTCTAGTGCTCCTAGAGGGAATTAGTGCTTCAAGTGTGGCCAGGTGGGCCACTTTGCTGTTGATTGTCCTTGTTCGTGGTAGGCTTCAGACTTAGGTGTGTGCTACAACTATGGAATGTCGAGGAATATTCAAAGATTCTAGTTGGATCCTTCCAAGAAGGCAAGAAGCGCACTGCAACAGCTGACAAAGGGATGAATAGTTCACTATTTCAACTACTGACGCTAGACCTTTGGGAGACGTAGTAGAGGATAAGGATGATTAGTGTGGTTGTGCAACCCTCAAAGTAATAATTGTAGTATCTCTTTGTAACCTAGAAAATTATCTGATATGTGGATGTGTTTTGTTGGTGTGCTTGGCCGTTTAGGTTCTTTTCCTGTGGCAGGTCGGATGGCCAAGGTATTATTTGACTCAAGGAGTTTCTTCTCCTATGTCTCTTAGTCTTTCACGGTGGAGATGGAGGATAGATCAGCTAGGTTAGCCTTTCATCTCAATGTGGTGATGCCGTTGGAGGAGCACAGTTTAGGCAAGAAGTATCTGTGGTCTGTTGGCTTGATCACTACAAGAAAAACATGATTTTATGAGGACGTATGTCCTTGCCATGCCCTCGCTATTTCCTTACAAAGTCCTCATTAAACGTTTTTTGCGAGGAAATTGTGAGGACAAAGGATTCTCAGAAAAAATTAACTCGTTAAATTAATATTGTGAGGACATTTCCTTGCAATGTCCTTGATATAATTTATCGAGGATATTTTCAAGGACTTAATTCATCACAAAATCATTGCTAAGTGCTCGCAAAATCGTCGCAATATGCTTGCTAAGTGCTTGCTTCACGTTATATTATAGTGAGCATTTAGCGAGGAAAAGTCATCACTATATTCCTCTCTATTTCCTCATCCTATCCTTACAACATGCTTGCTAAATATGTGACTTTCTATCGCCGCCTAAGACCTAACGAGGAGATTGCGAGGATATTTTCTCGCTATGTGTTGTTAACTACCTAGATTTAGCAAGGACTTAGCAAGGATTATTCCTTGCAATGTCCTCACTAAATATGGGATGTAAAAAAAAAATACAATGAATGATATAGATTAATATACCTACTAAATTGACATTCAAATGTATTCATAAATATATGAAATTACACATACATTACACATTCATAAATTTTATAAAAGAAAGTTTCAATTGATTATACAACATAAGGTTTTAAACATCTGTTTGTTTACAAAATTGATGATAATACAACACTGATAAGTCCTAATTCAAGTTACTCGATATAATACAAGTCAAAACAAAATAATACAGATTATTTTCTTTGAGAACCAACTTACTTTCCTTTATCTTTTGAGCGACGATGATGTGTATACTCATCATAATCTTGCTCGTCATCACTTGACAAATTAACTTCTTGCTCACCCCCATATCTTCTAATTATAAAAAACAAACGTAAAATATGTTATGATGGATAATGATTATATTATAATATTGAATTCTACATGACAATTAATGCATATCAAAAAATTTAAAACTAAATAAAACTTTACCTTACAAGTCGATCCTCCAAAGAATGTATTTCATTCTTTTTTTCAGCTGTGAAATCCATATTTATTGTAGTCGTCATATGTGATAACTGAAAAGTGAAGAACTCCAGATCTAATGAAGTAGAAGCCTAAGATGTAGAATGATATTGCCTAGTAGAAGGCACAGAAGAACCAATAGAACACTTTTCTGAGTAGTATGGATTCAAACCACCTAAGTCTTGCTTTCTTGATGAACTATCCATGTTCGTTTTCATTGAAACTTGCTTCCAAAGTTTCTTGTCAAAGGTTAAGTGTTCATTGACATTATCATTCCCATATTTTTTGTTGTTACAAGAAGGTGTACTTATCCTATATAAATAAACACAAGAAGTTAGTTAAGATAATATAAGATATAAGTGTATATTATTAAAATAACTTTAATTATAGTCATAATTACTTACAAGTACATCTTTCGCACTCAGAGTTGACCAAGCTTGCTCCGACACAGTAGTGTGGGATGCAGTCCATCACTTAGTCATTGTAGGTTCCTTACATAGTTTCTTGCATTCCTATTATTTCCTACTAATTTCATGCTTTCTACAACATGGGGTGAGGTGCGTTCCTGAAAAATGCGCTCTGGTGACCCAACTTCGGCCTATAGCCAACCTCGACAATCCCATGCGTCCTCAGCCATGCCATGACCTCAAGGACTCCTCACCGAAGCTCCACATACCACCACATGTCACTACATGCCGTCGTCGACCCTCAAGCACGCCAAACAGGGGGAAAGGACGGTACAGGGGAGCTGGAGGGGAGTTTAAATGGCATGGGGGATGGGAAGAGTGGAAGGGAGAGAGAGAGAGAGAGAGAGATGGCGGTGGCGCTTGAGAGGAGGAGGGGAAGACGTGATGAGGAAGGAGGAGAAGGAGGGTGAGTTGGTCGTGCACCAGGCGCACATGTGCTTATAAAGCGATGCAATGCGGTAGCTGGACGCGTGCGCACCTGCACATCCTGGCTACCCGCACTCAGCACGAGCACACCAAACCCACACCAGCAACCGGCCCACCAACATGGGCCCACACGTGGACCCACCCAAGGGCCCACAAGTATAGTACCACAATGCATAGTGCCAACCACGCATAGGAACACGCAACCAGAAGTCGACCGACGAGGCCCAAGCCCAAATCACAAAAACACATAGACAAGCCTCGGAACAGTAACACCCGTCTAGGAATAAATTCATTAAAATGTAAATAATTACAAAATGAATTTACGAGTATTACAACAATATCGATGGATGTATCCGTTTGAGAGGTATAAGTTACTCTAAAGAAAGCTTTTTTTTTTGGGTTAATGGGAGCACATTTATCTAATTTATACACTTTTTTAAAAGATACATGTTTTTCTTGAAATGAAAAGTTCAGAATAAGAATAGAGTGGTAGTTTCAATAAGTGCACAATGTGTCTACGAAGAGGTTGCCACTTTTTGCTCGAGATATTTCTCATTAGATGTTGAAACAATGCATAATTGAGCATAGAGGAATGATGATATGGTAATTAAGGAATAAAATGATAAACTTTCTGTCTTTTGCTCTAATGCACATCCTTTTGGAAAGGGAAAAGAACGTCTACTAACCTAGAGTGAGAAAGATGTTGTAGAGTTATATGTTCTTGACAATTGCGATAAAGTTGAAGCCTTTGTCAAGTATTTTTGGCTATCTTTCCCGATATGTCTATCAATAAATTTAAATAATATATTATCTTACTATGTTCAAATTTTCAAATGCAGACAATTTTGAGAACAATTAATGGTTGACCGTCCTAGTTTTAACGATGATGTCATGGAGTTATTCAAGAATATATTTCATGAGTGGTTTAGAAGTCATGTAAACCAACTTGATCCTAGTCCTAAGCAAAAGCTCTTAAAGGACTTAGCTTATGGTCCTATTTTTCAAGTAAAGTCGTATGGAGCTTGCTTTGGAAATGAGTATCAATTTGACACACAAGAATATGATGGGGGATTGACTACTCAAAATTCAGGGGTTATGGTGAATGGATCTTGTTATGGAGAAAACCATATTATTGACTATTATAGCATCTTAAAAGAGATCCCCCAGTTGGAATACTCTGGTGCAAATAAAGTGATATAGTTCCTTTGTGATTGGTATGATCCTAAAGAGGGAGTCATACACGACATCATGCATGATATTGTAGATTTTATACCAACTAAATACTTGAGAAGATTCGGGCCATTTGTGTTAGCTTCATAAGAAAATCAAGTCTATTATGTACCTCAAGTTTTAAGAAAGAGGAAGAAAGATGAATCTTTCAATGTAATGAAGATCAAAGTACGTGTCTATATTGTTATGGTCGATGATGCTACGAATAACGAGTTTGAAGACTTGTATCAACTTGACTACGAGTCTCCACAATCAGTAGTTGTAAGCCATGCTTTAGATTAAGTATCTATAATACCACTAAATTCAGTTTTGTCGTAAGTTGAGGATGAAGAAAGAACATTTATAGAAGATGACGATGAAGAAAATGAAGAAGAAGAGAGTATTGACTATAGTGACGAAGACTATGGAAATTTTATTATGATTTTGGTATACATCTTCTTTAATTTGTTTTGTAAACTCCATTTGCACTTGCATTCTATATATATATTATAGACACCCCGATTTTGACGTCACTTGGCAGCAGGCTCCTCTGGATGATGCTCTGGTTGCGACCACCAAAACTCTAGCCTACATAAGCCCAATCATACCCACAATAACCCACCTGACCCAATTAAACCTGAAATCCAACAAATCAACCTAAGCCCACTTAATCTAGTCAAAATCGACTTAAAAATCCAATAAAACCCTAATTTAACAAATAAAACCCTTAAACCACAAAATCCAATTAAAATCCACCCAAAATCCCATAAAACCCTAATAAAAACTCTAATTAAATAAAATCTGATCAAATTCATTTAAAAATCTAATACAAACACTAGTTAGTCAAATAAAAACCCTAATCCATTTAAAATCGACTTAAATCAGCTTAAAATACAATAAAAGGCCTAATTAATCAAATTCAAAACACTAATTAAGTGAAAAGGAATTAAAACAATTTAAAATCCATTAATTAAGACAAAAACCCTAATTCAAGCTTAATTCCAATTAAATGATTTTAAAATCCAAACAAATAAGTGAAAACCCTAATTAAAGTTGAAATCCATTAAAAAGCCGTTGCATTCATATGCATGTGTGCCATTCATGCCACACTAATAACATTGCATCTGTGTCTTGTTTTACTCACATCAGGTTTCCCTGAATCCTATTGTTCTTTTTACAGGTTGTTGTGCGAGTTCCTCTGTCGGAGCTCGAGAGTCCTCGTTCTCTGTTTCCCCTTTCGTGACAGATCTCGATCATCCTTTCTCGAGCTACCTGTCTCCTTCGACGATAGCTCGTCCTAGGTTCCGTCCTTTGTCTTGTCGTCGCAGTCCGATTCTCACTCGTTCTCGTTCTGCCATAGCCCAGCACTTTGGTGAGCCATTGACTTCTTTTGCTCTAGAGGTGACTGCCTCCTCCATCTCACCTTTGATGGTGACCTCTTCTGCCTCCGTTGCTCTTCCCAACAGCCATCTCCTGATAATCGGGAATCCCTTAGGTATTGAAAACTGGCAGGCTCACACCATTACGGAGCCGGTCATCGAGGCTGTCACTGTGATGGCCGCACGCATTCCGGAGACTCCACCCCTGACTTATCCTCTGGCTGGATCTGTCACTTTTGACACCCAACCGTCTGTGGTGACACCTTTGATAGGATTTCTTTCCACTGGACAGTCTGGAGTTCAGCCTCCTCTTGGATCCCTCGGGCCTTCGACCTCGACCTCCGATGCTGCCATCGAGGGGTCTCATATCCTCAATACCCCGTTATTTCTTGAGCTCGCTCAAAAGCTCCGGGGCATTGGCTTTTGTATCGTTCCAGCTTCTATCGCTGCCCCTGCGGATCTAGAGGTCCCTTTGTCACATCCCCTTGCATGTCATGATGCACCCATTGAACTGCCTCCTCAACCATCGCCCCAGCTCCTCGCAGCCTCGGCGATGGCAAGACCAGCTCCGCCTACAACACCCTCACTAGTCACTGCACAACATACCTCCCATGCACTTGGTGGCCAGCCTCTAGGCATGGCAAGGGCGCCGCATAATCAGGCTTTATTCCATGGATCAATCCCAGG
Source organism: Posidonia australis (assembly GCA_024699735.1). Taxonomy (NCBI): domain Eukaryota; kingdom Viridiplantae; phylum Streptophyta; class Magnoliopsida; order Alismatales; family Posidoniaceae; genus Posidonia; species Posidonia australis. The sequence goes on from JAMKQA010079174.1 coordinate 11,017, forward strand.
ACCGCAGCAGCACCCCGCTCCCATTGCATCTCACATAGTTCATCATACAACCACTCTCTCTCCTTGCATCAGAATCAGGTTTCTGCATATACCTCACAGCACTTTACACTGATGCATGTTGTAACACCCCGGTGCTACACAACAGTACATGAACTACCCAAGTACAGCTAAAAGATTTTAAATAGCAGAAATAAAATAATTAAAGCTAATCACCCAGACCTGTGTGCGGCAAACGTGGCTCGAAAAGATGCACTAGACTAGACTGCTCCTACAC
>JAMKQA010079176.1:0-11220 GCA_024699735.1 Posidonia australis
CTGAGCATGGGCTTTTGAGCCTAGTTGTTCGGGTCACCGACTGGGGTGTCAGATAGAGACGTATCCCTGTGCACTTATGAAAATGAAATTGAGGCCGGTTGGCCGAGGCGGTGACATCCCGCACGGGGAATCTCATCGCGGTAGTGCAGGAAGGTAGGGGAAGGATGTCCTCACCTACTGCTTGTGTGCCTGGTTACCTCTGATCAAGGTAACAACAGTAAAGAAAAGTGGAAATGAATAGAGAAAGAGAAATGTGTTTTGGTCAGGATTGGACTTGTAAAATGGTCCTAAAATCTTGAAAAGAAATGATGATGTTTTAACCAGTTGCCAGTCAATGTTTATGATTTGATTTTGAACCCAATGGGGCATTGTGTTTTAGGTTGGATCTGGTCAGAATGTGTATTTGAAAAGTGTGTTTTGGGAAGAAATCTCAAATATTGAAATGGAAATGTTTTGGAAAAATGAATTCCAAAAGGTTTTTGAAAGAAATGTAAAGGAATGTTTTGTAAGAAGAAAATGTGATCTTGGAACAAATTTCCAAGATGTTTGAGAAAAGAAAAGAGATATGGCTTTTGAAAAAGAATTTGGTTTTGGGATTGAATTCTCAAGTGATTGTTTAATAAAAGAAAGGATGATTTTCAAAAGGAGAAAACCAAGTTTTGCAAAATGATAAGAAACAAGTTTCTTTTGGTTCTGCCGAGTTTTGTTTGTGGTTGTGTGTTTTGGGGCGCGTACTGGGTGACTTAGATGTCACTCACGTGTGCTATTTGGTTTTCAGGTGCAGACCACGTGCAGCTGGGTTCCGGTGCAAGAGTTGGAGCTTCTAGCCGCACATTGTGATCCTGAAGGTGAGCCTTGGTTACACTTATATTTGTTTCTGTAATTAGTGTAATTATGCTTGGAATACTGTGATTTGGTAGCGTGCCAGGGATCGGGGCATTACACAAGGCTAGAACAGCCTAGGGTGCTTCCCCCTCCACGGGTTCCTGTAGTGGTCGTGACATAGGTGGAGACGAGGCTCTAGGGCCTGAAAGAGCGATGCAGGTGCTTGGAGGGCTTCGTGGTGGCAAGGAGGAGCTTCCTGATGCGATGGTGCAGAGTGGGAGCGTCTTGAGATCTCTGGTTGATTCTATGGTGAGGGTTGACGGCGGTGATCAGCGGTCGAAGGAGGCTACTGGCCATGGACGTCAAGGAGACTCCTCTAGAGCGGAGGGAGTCTAGGGAGGAGGAGGAAGAAAGAGGAGGAGAGGCCCATAGGGCCTCGCCAGGGATCAGGAGGCCTTTGGCCTCGCCGACGACGGAGGACCCATCATTGGAGGGAGACGACGGCGTACAGGAGAAGTACCTCTGTCTAAATGTGACCCAAGGAGCTTAAAGGGACCTAACGAGACATACTTTGAAGCTAAGAAGAGGGGAGGAAATTACCTGAGGGGCGTGTTTCTCGCAGCGATGATCAACGACACTCCTCTAGGTGTAGCTCCAGCGACGGTGGCTGGCAGCTTCAATGGTAAGAAAAAAAAAAGGGTGGAAAGGAGCTCTAGACGTGGGGAAAGTGCTGGGGGCTTTCTAGTTGTTTTAGTGCTGGGGTTTTTCGGGGCTGAAGCGCACTTGGAGTGGAGAGCCCTTTCTCAATCGACGGCGAGGCATTTTTAAACGTCGGTGGAGCCTCTCGAAGCCGTCGATCCTCTTCCTCAAGGGCAGGACACCGTTGGATCGAGCGTATGCTGGAGGAGGAAAGGCTAGAGATCATGGGAGTCTAGGAGTAGACGCCGTAGATCACGGGATCCTTGCCAGAGATGACGTCGGAGATGTCGCCAAAGAAATTGAGGCGTCGGAATTATTTTTATAGTTTCCCAAGTTTTTGATTGAAGGCTTAAATGGGTTGCATTGGGCTACAATTGGGCCTGACAGTGGGCTTTGTCTTAGGTTTTTTTCCCTGTTTTTGTTTTGGGATTCTTTAGGGATTTTAGGGTTTTGATTTTAGGTTTTTATTTGGGTTTTATAATTTTAATTAAATTCTTGATTTTGTGATTTATGGTTTAATTAATTGGGTTTGAATTAGGTTTTTTTAGGATTTTAATTACTTTGGGGTTTTTAGGATTTTAATTATTTTAGGGTTTTGGATTTTAATTAGGATTTTTGAATTTAATTAGGTTTTTTGGGTTTTAATTAAGGTTTTTAGTTTAATTTGGGTTTTTTTGTTTTAATTTAGGGGTTTTAGATTTTAATTAGGGTTTTTGTGTTTTAATTTGGGTTTTGAGTTTAATTTGGCGGTCTTGGATTTTAATTAGGGTTTTTGTGTTTGAGTTTTAATTTAGATTTAATTAGTTTTTACTTGACTTAATTAGGGATTTAGTTTAAATTTTGTTTTAATTGGTTTTTATTAAGGTTTTGACTTAGATTTTTACTTCATTGATTTTGCTTGATTTTTGTTTGGATTAGGGTTTCTTTTTAATTTGATTTAATATTTTTGTGGATTTTATTAAGTTTTACTTGATTAGGGTTTTAATTTGGATTTTAAATGGTTTAAATGGATTTTGACTTTAATTAGGGTTTTCATTTGATTAATTAGGGTTTTAAATGATTTAAATGGATTTTGACTTTAATTAGGGTTTTTATTTGATTAATTAGATTTTAATTGGATTTTATTTAATTTTGACTTTAATTGGGGTTTTTGTTTGATTAATTTGGATTTTAAGTGTTTTAAATGAATTTTGTTTGGTTTTAATTCTTAATTATTGTTTTTTATTGTGATTAGGTCAGAGTGTACTGGTGTGGGCCTAACTGGGCTTGTGTGGGCTTAAGTGGGCTTGTGGGTTTAGGGTTTTGGTGGAGTTAGAGTTTAGGTTTAATAGTCGCAACCAGAGTATCTTTCCTGAGGAGCCTGCTGCCAAGTGGTTTCGAAATCGGAGTGTCTACACTTACATCACAAGTCTCTATGGCTATCGATAATGCATGTGTAAACGTAGACTCTGTGTATCTAGAGAGTGGCTTGATCACTCTTCTTTCATGCCTCCTTGCAATGCAATTCTTTTCTTCTACTGCAATTTATTTCTTTTCTTTGTCTAAACCAAGAAAATGGTTAATATGTGGTTGTACTAAATCATAAGAAATCAATTTGAGTTCCACATGTACACCAATACTGACATCTTTGCCTGTATCAAAAGAACTAACAACAAAAGTTTTCTTTAAAGTTAACTTCTCAATAATTGTCTTCTTTTGTTTGAAGTGCTTGAGCATTTCATCCTTAAATTTAATAGTATAAATCCACAACTTTCTAGAATAGTCGTCAATGAAGGTTATCGTATATCTTGCATCTCTTTTGGACATGACTTGGGACAGACCCTACAAATCAATAAGTCCTCTTCTGTTGAGAATGGTCATACTTTTCTCACTAAATGTCTCATTCTTAGATACCATAATTTAGTGCAATTTGTTTCTAATAACAAAATGGTGGTAACTGTTGTAGTACTTGTAATTGTACTTCCCTGTAAGACAGAGATTTCCTGATCTCCTTGTCGACGTGACAAGATAGCCATCCTTGGTGACTGCATACACTCCATTGTCTGCCAAGTACTTGCAACATTTTGCTTCTAGAGTGTCAAGGGAGATAAGATTCTTCATCAAATATGGAACAGTGCATCCTCATGCATATCCTAATAACTTCTAACAGTAAGTCATTACCCATCAATATAACTCTACTTTCAATAGATCTGTAGGTAGAGAACCAATTCCTATTGGAAAACATGTAGTATGTATACCTCGAGTCTAGAATCCAAGCATCTTTCAATTTATATGAGTTAATGGTAACAAACACGTGGTCACGATCTAAACATTCTATCCCCACATAACTTGCCTTGGTGGAATCCTCCTTGGGCTTATTTGACTGACTTTAAAAGCTATCCTTTTTCTTGTTCTCGAGTTTCCACCAATCATCTATGATGTGTCAATTTTTCTTATAGTAGTTACAGAATATGTTCTTTCCTTTGAATTTAGTTGCTGAATTTTGTTTCATATTTCTTCCCTTAATATTTAAAGCTTCAGATTTTTCATCATTGGCATTAAAATTAGTCAACTTACTATCCAGCAAATCTTTCAAGAATAACAATGACTTAATATCATTCATTGATATTTTTTTTGGGTCATATATGAGAGTTTTCTTGAAATACTTGTAAGAGAACAATAACGAACGTAGCAATAAAAGAGTCTAATCTTCATCTTCAATCTTTACATCCATACTTTGGTGGTCTATAATAAACGAATTGAAATCATCAATGTGTGCTTTAATAGATGTACCTTCAACCATATGGAGTATGAACAACTACTGCTTCAAGTGTAATTAGTTTGCAAGGGTCTAGGTCATGTAAAGAGATTTTAGCTTTACCTAGAGACCTACTGCGGTCTTCTTGTGCGCTACTTCCGGAGAATCTTGTTTAATAAGTAAAATTGTATACTCATCAAAGCTTTCTCATTCATCTCCTTTTTTGCATCTTTACTGATTGATTCTGTTAACTTGTTTTTTTTTTTTCAAAGTCTTTAATACTCCTTGTTAAATCAAAATTGCATGCATCTTTATTTGTTGTCACAAATCGAAGTTGACATTCTGATTGTACTTCTTAATCTTGAATTTTGCCGTCATCTTCGTGGTTCAATCAAAATCTACAACAAAAGTTCTGATACTAGTTTGTTAGGGAAAGAATCTCTATTTGCACTACAAACAAAGTTCAAACGACAATAGAAAAATAGAGAAAAGACAAATAGAAAGGTACACACACGCAAACATAATGATTTATGAGGTTCGACTAAATAGGTCCACGTTCATGGGGCACAGAGAGAGAGATTTGACAATGAATCTAAAACGAGCACAAGGTCTAAAGGATTGAGGGTAAGGTTGTTCAAGCTAGTGTGGACATTTAGAGCGCTTGTCTACTAGTGCAAATGTAGTGAAATCTTTAGGCTAGGTTCTAGTAGACACACACACATTTAGTTATTACTAAATGTTGTGTATATATAAGGTTCATCTTTTCTTTTGATAATTAAGGCTCTTCATCATTTATCGTTAATAACACATTCAACGTTTTTGATAATTACTGTTTTAAAGATTTTTATAACACATTTTTGGAAGTATGCATCAATGATGCAACACACAGTCCATAAATCATGATTATTATCTCTCTTAATAGTTGTTAACTTTTATCTCTCTTAACAATTCTAAATCAAATTTTATCGGTTCCTGCTTATTTCCTTTTTTTTTTCTTTGTGTTTTGAAATTGAATTTTTTTGTCTTCTTTCTTCCTATTTTACAATATGTAGTTATTCTTTCCTATTTTGTAAATTTGAATTTGGAACACATATTTTAGTACATTTAGGTTTTGCACTAATGTAATCTGAAACTCACTTTGTCAAAAAATTTAATAGATCTAGAAAATAATGTATGTACATAATGTAGGATTAGATTTTTGCATGTTGAATTTTAATTTAAGTGTGTTCACAATTGCAATTAATTATTTTTTAAATTTTAAAATTGATTTTAGTAATGTTTTATAAATATTCATTTGGAAAATACTATAGAAATTGTTTACTATCTGTAAACAGCTTTAGTTTTACTATAACAATTTTAATATTACCATTTATAGTTCTAAACATAAAAATTCTAATTTGAAAGGAAAAGAAAGGGATTTTCACGTTTTGGAGAATGTCAAATGTTTTTGCGGTTTGGTTTGGGCCTAACTTCTTGAGCTACCACGAAACTTGATGTCGTGTACTTTTTGGAGATTCATGAATTGAAAGTTATATTGTTTGCATGTTTGATTATTAATTTAGTTTCAGTAAATGTAAGTGAACATAACATAATACAACACTACTCTAATATTAGTAAAATTAGAACATTTTTTTATTTAAAATAAAAGTTTCAGATCATTCAATTCTGTTGATGATGGTCATACATAACATAATACAACACTAATTTAGTATTAGTAAAACTATATTTTTTTTATTTAGAATAAAAGTTTCAATTCATTTTGTTTTATGATGATCACAAGTTTTGGCTCCAGTGAAAGATTGCTTTGGGTGGCAGTGATGTTAATCTGGGCAGTGGTGGTAACGCGATCTAGGTAGTGGTGACATTGATTTAGGTCGTGGCGGCGATCTGGTGAAGATGATGATGTTGGTTTGGGTGGTGACGATGACATTGATTTATTGAAAGATGACAATGACAGTCAAGAATGATGGCAATGGATGACGAACATGGAGGTGGCAATGAAGCGTAGGGGTGGAGGCTACAATGGATCATGTGTGAGGTCGAAGCAGTGGTGACTCACGGGGAGTGGAGGCAATGATGAATTGTCAAGGTGGAGGTGACGACGAATCACGAGGGTGGTAGATCGTATGGGTTGAGGAGGAGGCTGATTGGGTGAGGTAGGAAAATGACACATCAACTTGGAGGAGGTAAGGATATAGTTTTTTTTGGGAGGGGGGAGGGAGTTTTAAAAGAGAGGGAAATTAGGAATGAGAGAGAAATATATGGTGTTTTGTATAACTGTAAGCTAAATAAATAGGATTCTTATTTTTTAAAATTTAATCTGATGTAGATGGATGACTGTGATTTATGACCTTACATAACTTATGTAAGGACATGCCTCTTTATGTATATTTATAGAATGAGCCTAGGGCCTTACTTAATGTAAATTGAGTTTCCATGTCATTTTCATAATTTGTAAGTAACATCAAATTTCCAATCGTAAGATACGTTCTATATCATATGTAAAACCAACATACAAAAAATTAGTTAATTTCAATTATAAGCATCATAGGTAGATAAAATTTTCTAAATAAAAATAAGCTTATGAGTCATGAGTTTATAAGTATATCTTAAAATCTATCCTTTAGATGTGAAATCTAAATGATGGAATTGATCAACATTCATCGTGATATTTACCATTTAAAAATGAAGTGATTTTGAAATTTATATGTCAATAAATAATGTATTCATAGAATCATATTTTTTTATGAGTTAATATGAAATTGTTGAATTTTTGCAAATTAAATTAGTAAGCTAAAAGTCTTAGATTGACTTGAATTTTGATCTGTAGTCTTTGTAGACAATTTAGATCAATATCTATTATTTAGATTTTTTATATGATCAATATGTAATGAAATATTCAAAAGTTTTAAGAAGGGGCTCACTTCGAACAAGGGAGTCCCTAGGCTCATTCTATCTTTTCCTTATATATATTAGTATACAAATTCAACGATTTAAAAGCAAAAAATATTAGATCTCTAAGTTATAAGTTTCAAAACTAAAATATAATCTATGTATTTTAATCTACATCATCTAAATTAGCTATACACCAAAATTCATATTATTTAGAAATTCCTAACATATAGAGTTATTCATCTATAAGTTCATAATTCTCTAATAGTTCTCTATGAATAATAGTAAGCTATAATAAGTTCATGCTAAATTCAGTACTTAGGAAATTCAAAATCACTTGAATTTTGATATACAAGCATTTTAAATAGTTTAGATCATATTTAACTATTTATATTTTTAATCTAATGGAGTAATGGTTAGATGTTGATGTTGGATCTAAGCCCAAATGTCCAACTTATATGAATTAACTAACTTGATAGTAGATTAACCGAATTGTGAGACATATTAAATTAAGTGGTGTATGAGGGATATTATAACATAACTATAAACTATGTTATAGAAAGGACAACCCTTTAGAGTTTCAACACACAACCATAAAACAAATCTTCCAACTCTTTTACTTTGACTTTGAGAGAATCCCTTCGTAAGAGCAGAAGTGGTTGTTGTGAGGATCACTACTAGAAAAACAAGTAATCGCAAGGACAAATGTCCTTGCCAAGTCCTTGCGAAGTCCTATATAGCCTATCAAGTGGTATTAAAGCCACATTCTTGTCGTTGTTTTTGGATTTTGGGGAAGGTTTCATCATATGATTTTGTTTATGCACACCCGGTTACGCGTACAACGATGAAATTATGAGAAAAAAGATATTAAATGGAATATTTATCCTTTTGGGTCATGTGGAGGTCATTTTCCTGCTATTCCTGTATGTTTCCACAATCGGAATGATTTTTTAGGCCACACATGAGGCGGAATCAGCGTTTCTCAGCCATCCAAGGTGTTTTTGGCAGCCAAAATTACCTATTCATGCCTTTTCCCGATTGCCAACGGCCAGAATTGGCTTGTTGTGGCAAAGATGGCCACGACGGCCATGATAAGGCACCTCTTGGGCGCCTTGGCAGTGGCCAAGTGCATGCCAGTGGTTGCATCGCCGTCGCCAACTTTTTGTCTTCCATTTTCTAAAACCCATTAGGTTTTTCGGGTTTGTAGGTAAATAGAGCTAAGATGGATCTTTTTACCCGATTCACCCATTTATTTTATTTTGTGATAATTGTATACAAGTCCTTGCAATTTTCTTTTCTTACATCTAAGTTTTTTTAATGAGAAAAACCCTATATAGTCCTTTGATTTAATGACAACCTCATAAAAATCTCTTATTTCCTTTTAGGTCTTGAGTTTTCTGCTTGTTACATTCAAGTTATCTATTATTTTGAAAAACTTTGTAAGTTTTTGAAATTTTTGTTTGGTCCTAGAAGTTTTAATATTTTGCATGATCAGAATATAGTTTATGTTAGAATAAACTACTACTATTTATTTTAATTGCATTTCAATCCATTTTTCCACACTTTAATGATTAAATATTTTTAGAAAGCATGTTTAAGGGTGATTTAGACTGAAATTTTTGGATTTAATTATCTAAATATTTTATCCATGTAGTCTTTATATATTTTGGATAAATAAATAATTATTTTCATATTACATCTAAGAACAAATTGGTACTATGTGTGACAGTTTTATGTCATATTTATCCATGTTATTAAAAATATGCTTTAGTTATTTTAACAAGTCATAAAGTTATTTTAGTATGATTAAAGAGGTTTTACATGTTTTTGTCCAACTTTAAGGTTTTCCGAATGCCATGTAATTTTTACTTTTAATTTGAATGACTTGGAAATTGGAATCTCACCTACATTACACCAAGTAAGAAAAATTGTTTGTATTAATTACATAAAACTAGATTAAATCTAATAAGAATGGTGTTCGAACATGCAATTAGATAAATGAGATTAACAAGTTTTCACCAATGTGATATTGTTATACTTATATTTAAATGGGTGGAATAATTTTGTTACATAGATAATTATACATGCAGAATTAGTTTCATGTTTATTTAATTTATGACATATTATTTCATCTATCAACATAGAGTTATGATGATACTATTGTTAAATATAACGTTTTAATGTGAGTAATTTTTACAGCTTTTTCTATTGATAGAAGCACGATTAGAGTACTTTTGTTAAATAATACAAATTTTCTACAATGGAAGAAATCCTTATAGTTTCAATTGGGCCTATTGAATTTAGACCTTTGGTTTCGAGTGGATGTTGTTCTTACAAAACCCATAGAAGAAAGCAATGCAGATGCAACGGTTTAATATAAAAAATGAGAAAGATCTAATAGGTTGTCTTTATCGTTTATATTACATCATGTGCTTAAAGATATTTGAGGTTTAGTGACTTCTAATACTCTGGCAATAGCTTATTTGAAAATGATTGAGCAACAGTTTGTTGGATCTGACAAAGCTAAGGCCGGTGCCTTGATTTAGAAATTCACTTCCATGTGATATACAGGAAAGGAAGATGTAAGAGAATACATCATAGCTATGTGTGATATTGTAGGAAAACTGAATGACTTCAAGATTACCATTTCAAATTCCTTTTTAGTCCACTTCATCTTATAGAAACTATTGCCTGAGTATGACCTTTCTAATGTCTCCTATAACACACATAAGGATGAATGGTCAATCAATAAACTCATGACCAAGTGTGTTTACGAGGAAGAAAGGTAGGCTGTTAATTCATAGGTCAACAAGATGAATGTCGTGAATTTGGTTAGTCATGGATCACGAGGCTGCACATCTAAAGGAAAAAGGTCTAGAAAAATTTTGAAAACAAGCACAAAACTAGTGTGACCAACAAGTCTATCGCTAAGGAAAGGTGTTATTTCTACAAGAAATCTAGATATTTAAAGAAAGAATGCGTGAAACACAAGAAATGGATCAAAAAGGAAAATTCAGGTAATATTATATCTATTACAAGAAATGTATAAAATTTAACTTCTGTTCCTAGTATTAGTTGGTGCATTGACATGGATGACATTATGCACATTACAACCACATTGTAGGGGTTGTTGATAAGACGACCTCAAACTAAGTGTGAAATGCTTATTATTTTGGGAAATCGAATGTGATCACTCTTAAAGTCAGTGGGAGACTAGAGAATCACCTTGAAGTTTGGAAAACTGTTGATTTTATGTAATATCCTGGGTTGTACCAGAGACCATGTATTTTGATGATGATAATGAATATTAGTGATGGTGCTTTGCTATTTGATTTCCTTGTTGTGATCGTGCCCATGGCCCGGGGGCCGATCCGGTGCGGGGGTCGCGCCAGAGGGGGAGGAGGCCACAACCCATGCTGTGGTTCCCCAATGGAGTCTGTAACGCCCCGAACCCGGGCACGTTGCCAAAACACAGTATCACAAGCCTAATTACACAAATTACAGAATAAAAGGACTGTAACTAAGGCTCACCTCTAGGATCTCGATGCGCGGCTAGAAATTCCAATTCCTGCACCGGAAACTGGCTGCACGCGGTCTGCACCTGAAAAACACACAGCACGCGTGAGTGACATCTAAGTCACCCAGTACGCACCCCCAAAACACACAACTACAAGCAAGCACAACAAAACCAAAAGAAAACCTGTTTCCTATCATTACAAAACTTGGTTTTCTTCCTTAAAAATCATTTTCTTATTAAATCAACACTTGGGACTTTAATCCCAAAAACCAATTCCTTTCTTTACAAAATCACCACTTGAGACCTCAATCCCAACCCAGACTTTTTCAAAAGCCACTATCCTTTCCTTTCTCAAAACATGTGGAAATTCTTTCAAAAACCACTTTACTTACAAAACATTACTTTCAAAACCCTTTTTTTGGAATTCATTTCCTTTTCCAAAACAATTCCAATTCAACACGTGGGATTTTTCCCAAAACACACTTCCTAACCAGATCCAGCCTAAAACACAAGGCCCCACTGGGCTCAAAACCAAACCACAACACTGGCT
>JAMKQA010079177.1:0-13894 GCA_024699735.1 Posidonia australis
ATTATTTTGAAATATTTATGTGATTTATGGTTAATAAACATAATTTTATTTTGACACGATTAGACACGATTATTACCTGATTTAACACGATTGGAACTGATTGAACCCAGTTAATACACGTTTAATATTAATAATAGATTATTAAACATATCATTACCAAATTGAATACAAATATATTTTATATATGTTTAAAATTATCATATTATTAGTAATCAAGTATAATTTTTCCACAATACAAGAAATATTGGTAAAAAAATGGTAGACACGATAACATGATAAGTCTGACACGATAAGTACACGACACGACCCAATTGACAGGTCTGCTTATGATCACTTGTAGGTCCTACAAGTGTTTCTTTTTGGACAGAGGTGGATGTATGTAAACTTAGACCCATTTAGACCTTGTTTGATTTTGATACTATATTGAAATATGAACATTCAATTGAAAATTAATTGATCATGAATGGAGAGGTCCATTTCTATATAACTCTAAATCTAATTCTCACTTTTTCTAACGTGGAATTATTTCAACAATTTCTTTCTTCAGATATTTTACTGTATTAGTTCATATTTTTGCCTAGGCAAAGTCAACAACACCTTGACCTTCAGTTAGCCCCATCCTTAACCTGTTACATCTAAACCAACAACATATTAACCTTTCTTATGCCATTTACACATGCAACTGATTGTCCATCAGGCCTGGAAAATAGGAACATGCTTGTATGTTTTTCAGAACTGGCCATAGCCACTAGGTAACCCTATTTCGCTAGTGATCAACCTACCCAAGGGTCACACAAGCTTTTTTTCACATTACAAAATAATGAATAAGACAAAGCAAAACTAATCATGTGTAGTCCAGTTATGTATTGATAACCACCATAGACAGTCTGCTTATGAATTATTAACCAGTACAGGTCAACCTCAAATTCCCAGAACCAAGATTAATGAGATTATGTAAAGCGAAAACAAATTGCGGACTTTAGAAAATCAGAACTTTAAATCACAATATATACAATTACAAATGCTTCAGTGAATTGAATTTAAAATAAAGAGAACAGTGAAAGCAAATTCCAGGTGAATGTACTAGCCACTTATCAGGAAACAAGACCTTACGCATCCAATTCTGACAAAAAGTTTTTTAGTATGTACAATGTCAATGAGGAAAGCAGGCAATGGACAATAAGCAAATATTCAAGTTTATATTAATTATTATCATAAAATAAAAGCCTGGCACAAGTCTAGAAGGAAGAAATAATTACCACGACTGCAATGCCGCCACATTTTTTCTCAGAATTGAACGGGAGTACACTAAGAACAGTAGTTTTGGATCTTTCAGCATCAAAAAGCATCCCAAGCTATTAAGCATGATTAGCAAAGCAAAAAATAAATAAATCCAGGAAAGTAGGGGGTATAACCAAAAGTAACTGTACTTTTCAGTACCTCAACACCCCAAGAAAGAATGGCTTTTTCAGTAGGAGAACCTGTCACCTCATTAGGTCCACCATTCTGCCAAAATGAAATCATTTAAGTTAAGACATGATAAGGATGTTACTCGATTAGGTCTTTTTTTTAAAGGTAAATGATAGAATGATTCTCATTAATAATAAGCATCATTCAGCACATGCACATGTGTAAGATACACAAGTATGAAACCAAAAAAAATGAAAATTGAAAAAGGCACAAATAAATAAAGCTAACTCTCCATCAGGTTCTTTTCCCTGTTGCCACAACCAAGTTGCTTGACCAATAATCGCATCTCTAGAGCATTGTTTGTGTTAGAAGATAATCTCATTGTGATGCCTTATATGGACCAGCAAGCCAAATGCACCACCACTAGGAGTCTTTTCCCAGCATCAGTTAGCTCTCCTGTAATCAAGACAAGTAAAGACTCCCAGAATTCTTCTAAAGAATCCATTGAAAAGCCACCTGAAAAACACCCTGTCAGTTCTAGCCCATGCCCAATTGCTAAAACAACATGATACAAGGGGATGCTCTATATCTTTCTCCCTCGCACCACACAATGAACAACACATCTGAATTCCCTGCCAACCTGCATCTGTAAATTTTCATATGATGTGACCATGCAACAAAAACCACATGAATAAGCAAGTCTTTGAGAGGATTGAGAGGAAAGCGGCACTTCCAAACAATCTTCACATAACTTCCAAATATGCTAGGAGGAATTCAATCCATCACAACAACTCTTCATTGAGAACATACCCGAGGCTTCTAAATCCTAAAAAAGTATATCATTTCCTTCTCAAGCAGGTTGGGTGTCCACCAAAATTTAGTTCCACAATTAAGTTAGACTATTTCATTTTAATTGACCAACTCAAAAATTATATACAATGAAAACATTTGAATCACAAAAGTCAAATCTGTAGACTGCATTCAGTTGAATCACAAAAGTCAAATCTGTAGACTGCATTCAGTGTGAAATCGAATCATATGCTATTAGGCTCTAGTGTAGTGTCCTATCAGTCACGTGCATTTATCAAGAAATCTATTGGAAGAAGATTCCTTGATATTTTGCATCATATTTCTCTACTTCTAAGCAAGCTTTAAAATCATTCTCATTTGATATCATTGTTTGCTAGCTAGACAAGCCAACAACAAGGAATCAAGGAAGCCACATATTTGCAGATCTACCTACCAGGGAAGAGGATAATTTCCCCTTTCCCTCGTCTCTGGTCCAATGTTCACTAGGAACAAGCAAAAAGTTTTGACAATGCATAGTGGCCCTTGCTTTGGAAAAAGTAGGTCAGAATCAATTTTAGGGAATTTCTCCCCTTTTCACAAATTACTCATTTCTTAATTTATATAGTAAAGTGCTTCCAGTCATCCATCCCAAATCCTCAATTCCACTACACTTATTTTTTAAACATGCTCATTTTTTACATGTGACTTTTGAATCAACTCCCATATTTATCATTGTCACCATTGACCCCTTCCAGTGTTGCTCTGCCCTATGTTGTTGTTGTCGTTGTTATCCATGGTTTTAAATATCGATTTCATGTCATACTTCAGTAAATTGAAAAACAGACAAGTGTCGACAAGATATTGGCATATCAGTATCATGTCACAGTAAAAGAAAATCACCTTTATTATTGTGTCACATCAGTGTCATGTTGAGAGATTGAAAGCCTGACACATGTCAATGAATTTTCGTCAACACATATCGACATTTGATACCATGCATCCATATGCCCAACATTAAAGAAATTGTAGCATCTCCACAATTCTAGTGTTTTAAGGAAATGCAACTTCGTTTTTGACCAAATCTTACCTAGGTCCACTTATCAAATGTACACAAGCATATGGCCCCGTCTTTGAAAATTTGACAACTGATCCATTTGGCCACAACCCTCATCAATCTCACTTATTCTATTCAACTTCTCCTTTAGGTATTTCTCCATGTTGATTTTGTTGTAATAATTTTTCCTTCATGTTTTTGTTTCTCCTCTTATTGTTTTATTTTAAACTTTCTCCTCTCTTTTTTTATTGACACTCATATCTTTGTTGCTAATATATGTTTACATAGTGTTTCTTACATTGCGAATATATAGGTTCCTTCACAGTACGGCTTGCCATCTGCATCAAAGGTACGAGCCTTGGGCATACTTCTAAATTTTGGTTTTATATGTGGATGTCATGTTAAAATCAAACACTGAGTCCATGTTGACACGCACCACAACCATAATCATATTTTAGTCAGAAATCATGGTTTAGCCTAAAACCCATCCAAACAATATCATGATGTGTTATGGTGTATGTTTTAACCTGAATTATAACCCCATTTTTGCTGACTTAAGAAAAGGTTCACAATTGCTGACTTTTGTTGTATACTAAACACAAAATCACTGTTTTTGCCAATCCTCCATCCCGACCTCCCTCACAAAATAAATGGCTTGAAACATGGGAGAGAAATTCTGTAGCACAACTGCACAACAAATCCAAAACTATTCTGTATATGCTCTTTTCTACTATTGCTGAGGATGGTTTTGTGTTATCCACCTAGTTTACTATCTCTCAGATATGCTTAGACCCCTTTACAATATATTTGAAGATATTTTTTCACTATTTTGGACCTAGATTGCACTATTCATACTTTATCTCTTCTAAATCAGTATGACTTCAAAAGAATCGCTTATTAAAAATCTCAAAGGAACTTACTAAAAACTTGATGAAAAGAACTACTTGTTGTGGACAAAATTTTTTGAGACATTCCTAATTACACACCGCAAAATCAGTCACCTGACTCAACCTCCTCCTTATGCAAAAGATAGTGCCTATGAAAATTGGTATGCCGATGATTCGACTATTGTCTCCTAAATGGTGAATAGTATGAAGCCAACAATCATTCAAGGCGTGATTCTACGACCTGCAAAAAAAATCTGAGATACGTTGAAGTAGAAGTATGAATATGAAAAGAATATCTTTGGTATTTTTAAGGTATATGAGCAAATCTTTACATTGAAAATGAGTGATGACGCAATACAAGACCATTTTGCTTCATTTCGGGTCCTTCTTGATGAGCTTAATCTGTATCAACCATTGACATCTGATATTGCTACGTTACATCGATATCATGAGAAACTTACAGTTGCAACCTATCTTTCTAGTTTGACTTCAGAACTCTCGTCTCAAATCTAGGATCAGATTCTAAACGTTGACTCTACTCCCAATCTTGAGAGTATTTTTGCTCGAGTTCTCCATGTCTCTGCCAATACACCCACGTCTACAACAGATCACTCTGCCATGGCTGCTACTTGTGACCATGGTCGTAGTTCTAGTTGTAGTTCTGATTGAGGAGAAGGTCGTAGACAAACAAATGGCAGAAGTTGTATTTCGTATGAGCACTGTAGTCATATTAACCACAAATCTCATCGTTGTTGGAAAAAATTTGAAAGGCTAGATTGGGCACAGGTCTTTACGAAGGCACAGAGTACACCTACAGTTGTTTCTACTGCTAACATGCCATCAATGATACTTTCTCGGGATGAGTACGCTCAGTTCCTAAAGTAAAAAGAGAGACAGCCTTCTACTACTATGGCGTCACATGCCACTACTTTCACCTCAACTGTATTTGATATATTAGCCTCTAGGGACAGTTCTTGGATTAAATCAGTTTCTATTGCAGATGACAACACTTGTCGTGTGTTAGAATAAATGGGGATATATTTTATAGTTAAACGGGTTATTGGATATCTATATATCCATGGGGTGTCTAATACCTATATATATATATTCCTCATTAATCAATAGAGAACTTTTGAGTTTTCCGACCCAAACTAATCCTCCTCCCCGTCTGCAAATCCTGAAAGGTACAGTGAAAAGGGAAATGAAGTGTACCTGCTAGTTCGTGATGAGATTCCTCAAGGCTTGGCTTCTACAGCATCTACTGTTGAGTCTTCTTCCTTGTTATACAATAGACTGGGACATCCGTCTCATCAAAAACTCCAACAGGCCTTACCGTGGCAGTCTGTGTCTCGTTTTGATTGTGTGTCGTGTTAGTTAGGTAAGCACCACCGTGCTTCGTTTAAACAGTTGCGTCTTGCGTCAAGTAGCACGGCATTTGAGTTGGTTCATTACCGTGGCAGTCTGCGTCGGATCATAGGTACTAAATTGTTTTTGTTGATAATTTTTCTCGAGTGTTCTGGATATATTTGTTGAAAGATCGAAATCATATTCATGATATACTTAGAAATTTTCTTAATGAAATAAAGAATCATTTTGATGTGACTCCCAAGTTTTTGAGAACTGACAATGCACTTGATTTCATGCATTCTAACGTCATTTCTATGTGTGCCTCACTGGGTATCATCCATCAGACATCTTGTCCTCAAACCTCACAGCAAAATAGGGTTAAAGAACGTAAGCATAGGCACATTCTAGATGTCAATCGTACACTTATGGTGCATATGCAGGTTCCAAAACATCTTTGGCCTGATGCTGTGCTTACAGCTACCTATCTTATAAACAGGATGTCTGCTACCCCACCTGGTGGGGAGGTTCCACTTCGTCGTTTACAACCAGACTCCACCTTATTTAGTCTGACACCGAGGGTGTTTGGGTGTGTAGCCTTTGTTCAGAGCCTCTAACCTGGATTGGACAAATTGTCCCCACGTGCCATCAAGTGTGTTTCTGTCGGTTATTCGCGAACTCAAAGGGGTTATCGGTGTTTTCATCCTCCCACTCGTCAGTATTATGTTTCTGCAAATGTTACTTTCTTCAAGTCTGAACCATATTACAGTGTTCCTCCACCGTCCAGTGTGTCTGTCCCTATTCCCTTGGTTATTGAGTTGCAACATGCCGATCCTCAGTCTATACCGGTTGTTCCACCACCAACGTCTTCATCCTTGCAGGTATATCGTCGACGGCAGCATCCTCCAGGACCTCCTCACGACGGACCACCCTCCTCTGCAAATGCAAATCCGTCCACTAGTTCCTCAGACATGCCTATAACCCTTCAAGAAGGTACTCGTTCATGTACAGTTCATCTTATTTCTCATTTCGAATCTTATGATGTTCTACACCATCGTTTCCGTAGTTTTGCCTTGTCCCTCCATTCTCAGACCATTCCCATGAATTACGAGGAGGCACTTTCTCTTCCACATTGGAAGGCTACTATGGATGAGGAGATTGCGGCACTTACTAGTCGTGGCACAAGGGAGTTAGTGTCCCGCATTGCTGAGGCTACAGTGGTCACCTGCAAGTAGGTGTATACTATCAAATACAAAGTAGATGACAGCATTGACAGCTACAAGGCTAGACTGGTTGCTCGAAGTTTTACTCAGACATATGGCATCGATTACGAGGAAACTTTTCACCGGTTGCTCGTTTCAATTCTATTCGGGTGCTGTTGTCTCTTGCATTGAATAATTCCTGGGATATGTGCCAGTTTGATGTCAAGAATGCCTTCCTCTATGCCGATCTCACTGAGATAGTCTCGATGGAGCAGCCTCCGGGGTACGTTGCTCAGGGAGAGGATTGTGTATGCAGATTACGGAAGGCTATCTATGGACTAAAGCAAAGTCCCAGGGTGTGGTTTGAGAAGTTTAGCCAAGTGGTACTTGATGGTGGCTTTCAGAGGTATGCAGTAGACCACTCAGTGTTTTATAGGCGCACAGGTCATGGATGTCACACTGGCTGTATATGTGGATGACATTCTAGTGACTGAGAGTGATACAGAAGGAATTACAGAGGTAAAGGCTCATCTTCACAGACACTTTGTGACCAAAGACATGGGAAAGCGTCGTTATTCTCTGGGGATCGAGTTTGCATATGGACATGGAAGGATGGCTCTATCACAGAGGAAGTATGTATTAGATCTCTTAGAGGAGACAGGCCTTCTGGGATGCAAACCAAAAAACACCCCTATCAAGCAGTCACCATCTTTTTGGGATAGCAGCTCAGAGCTACTGGAGGATCGTGGTCAATACCGTAAGCTGATTGGCAAATTTATTTACTTGACGGTGACGCGACCTGATATTTCTCATGCAGTCAATCTTCTGAGCCAGTTTATGCATGAGCCTAGGAGGGTACACTGGACAGGTGCTCTTCGGGTCTTATCTTATGTGAAAGGGGTGCCAGGAAAAGGTCTGGTATACAGGAAATATAATCACACCAGAGTTGAGGCCTACTCAGATTCAAAATATGCAGGTGATAGAGGTGATAGAAAATCTACATCCGGTTTTTGTATGTATGTGGGAGGCAATTTGGTCACCTGGCGGAGCAAGAAACAAAATGTGGTGTCCAGGTCTAGTGCAGAGGCGGAGTACAGATCTATGACTCAGACTGCGTGTGAGATGATGTGGGTGAAGTCACTGCTTGAGCAACTTGGGTGTAATGTTGAGGTACCTATGTCTATGAGGTGTGATAATCAAGCTGCGATCTTTATCGCAAACAATCCCACCTTTCATGAAAGAACAAAGCACATCGAGGTTAACTACCACTTTGTGAGAGATCTGATTATGAATGGTGTTATATCTACTCCATATACGCACTCTTCAGAGCAACTAGTAGATATATTCACCAATGGTCTTGCATTGGGTGTGTTTGAGTCTCTATATGACAAACTGGGCATGATTGATATGTATGCTCCAGCTTGAGGGGGAGTGTTAAAATAAGTGGGGATATATTTTGTAGTTAAACGGGTTATTGGATATCCATATATCCATGGAGTGTCTAATACCTATATATATGTATTCCTCATTAATCAATAGAGAACTTTTGGGTTTTCTCTCATAACATCATGTTTTTGGACAAGACACTATTCGTGCAATGTCTCAGTTAAAATTAAACAAAGTTCTTTATGTTCCGAATTTTCAGTTAAAACATTAAACAAAGTTCTCTATATTCTGAATTTCCAGTTAACCTTTTACCTATTAGCTCCATTACCAAACAACTCAATTGTTATGTAACCTTTTCCCTTTTTACTGTACATTTCAGGACCTACAGATGGAAAAGAGGATTGGTTTAAGGTGTGAGAAAGGACAAGGAGTTCACTTACTGGTCAAAAACGAGTTACCTCGGGGTTTTACATCATTGACTTCTACCGTAGAATCGTTAATCATATGACATCATCAGTTGGATCATCCTTTTCATTAAAAGTTACAACAAACACTTCCATGAATATTTGTTTCTTCTTTTCAGTGTGAGTCTTATAAGTAAGGTAAATACCATCGTGCTACCTATCATAGACTTCGTCTGGTAAGTCCTTCTGAGTTAATTCATTGTGACCCTGTCAGAACACCTTCTGAGTTTGTTATAGATATTATATTGCATTTATTAATGATTTCTCTCGTATGTCATGAATTTATTTATTGAAAGATAAAGTCAGTGTCCTTAATACTATCAAAAAAAATTGTGGAAATAATAAATCAATATTTTATTTGCATCAAAGTCTTTCGCACAGATAAGGCTTTGGAATTTACTTAAATGAACCTTTGAAATTATTGTGAATCTCTAGGTGTTATACACCAAATCTCTTACCCACATACGTCTCAACAGAATGGTGTCGTCGAACGTAAGCATCAATATATTTTCGATGTCGCACGATCCCTCATGCTTAAGATGCATCTTACGAAGTACTTGTAGTCTGATGTAGTTCTTACAGCTTCCTATCTCATTAACCGTATGCCGTCTACCACACTTAAAGGAGAGATTCTACTTCGATGACTATGTCCTGATGTTGATATTTTTCCTCTTGACAGATGTTTGATTGTATTGCCTTTATCCTGGATTTGACATCAAACCTAAATAAACTAGCTCCAAGATTTGTTTATTGTGAACTTCTTGGACATTCTTGTACTTAACGAGACCATCGATGTTATATCTCTGCTAATAGAAAGTACATTATTTCTACTGATGCTACTTTCTTTGAGACTCAGACTTCTTTGATAGTGTAGATTCTTCATCTGAAAGTATTCCTTTACCCTCCATTATAGAGTCTCATGATATTAATGTCAATGACACTATTATTACAGAAAAATATGTGCCTTATTCTTTGCAGGTATACCGTCGACGACCACGCCTCTCTCTAGTCATTTCTTCTTCACTTTCTGCAGATCTACCATCCACATACCTACATTTACCAATTTTCATTTGAAAAGGTACATGTGCTTCCACTACACATTCCATTGCAAATGTTATTAGCTACAATAGACTTTGCCCTACTTTCCGTGTCTTTGCCTTGTCCATTACTTTAGAGTTACTTCCTAGAAACTACCAAGAGGCTCTTTCACTACCAAAATGGAAGGCAACTATGGATGAAGAGATGCAAACTCTAGTGTCTCAAGGAACATGAGAATTGATTCCTAAGCCAACAAGAATTAATATTGTCACTTACAGATGGGTGTTTGCTATTAAATACAAGTCAAATGGTATAATGAATAGGTACAAAATAACTCTGGTAGCATATGAATTCACACAGGAGTATGACGTTCAGTACTCTAAGATATTCTCTCCTATGACCAGACTGAATTCCATAAAGACTATTCTCTTTATTGTAGTGAACCAATCTAGAGAGTTTAGTTAGCTAGATGTGAAAAATACTTCCTCCTGTATGGTGATCTTGTAGAGAAGGTGTATATAAAGCAACCCTCTAGGTATGTTGCTCAAGGAGACAATTAGATTTTTTTCCTTAGGGAAGCGATCTATAACTTTAAACGAAGTCCACGTGTTTGATTTGAAAAATTCAGCAACATTGTTGTTACTTGTGATTTTCAACGCAATGCTATAGATCACTCTGTTTTCTATAGATAAACAAATAGTGGTTGTATGATATTAGCCGTATATATGGATAATATTCTGTTGATTAGCAGTGATATTACAGGCATTCAGAGGACAAAGGATTATTTACAAAAGCACTTTATCATAAAGGACATGCGTAGACTTAAGTATTTCTTAGGTATTAAGTTTGCTTATGCTAGAGACAGGATGACATTATCCCAAAGAAAATATGCATTGTATTTTTTACAGGAAACAAGTCTCTTAGACCACTCCATTTGATCAAAGTCTAGATTTCCTGGATAGTTCGTCACCTCTTTAGAGGATGCTTGCAGATACAGGCGATTAACTGAGAAGTTGATTTATCTGACTGTCATACGTCCAAATATTGCATACATTATTGGTATTTTCAATCAGTTTATGCAAGAACCAAGAACAATACAAAGTCTTACGAGTGTTATCTTATATTAAAGAGGTTCCTAGTAAAGGACTTGTTTATAAAAAGAATGATTATCTACGCATTGAAGCTTATTCAAACTTTAGCAATACAGGAAATAGAGGAGATCGAAAGTCTATTTCTGGAAATTGCACCTATATTAGGGGAAATTTGATTACATGGTACAGGAAAAGGCAGAATGTTCTCTAGATCCAGTGCCACTTATGAGATGATGTAGTTTCACTCTTTCTTGATAGACTTAGATCTCTCTGTTGATGTATCTATGTCTATGAATTGTAACAATCAAGTTGCTATTTACATTACCAACAATCCAACCTTCTATGAGCACACTAAGCATATAAAAGTGAACTGTCGTTATGTTCAACATATTGTGATACAAGGGGTTATCTCTACTCCGTATAGAAAGTCTTTTGACCAATTTCCAGACATCTTTATTAAGAGACTTAGTGCTGAGACTTATGAATCTCTTCGTACCAAATTGGACATAATAGATATATATGTTCCAGCTTAAGGAGGAGTATTAAGCTTATTGGGGTATAGTGTATTGAGTAGTGTAGTAGGATAATTGAATATCCGTTTATATCCTACCCTATATATATATAATATGTTAATCCAATAGCAATATACACATTACTTCTCTCTCATTTAACTTCCCACATTTCTGTTATTCCATAAATTGTTTTCGTCAAAAAAGTGGGAGACTTCCGATTGATACTGATGATGAATGGCATGATGACGATTATTAAGGAGTTCATCCACACTTCCATTCCTGGTAGAGGAAATCCCACAGCTTGCTAGTTGGGAGCTATATGAGTGGTAACGACAACATACAGCTCCATGACAAAGTGGACAGAAATGGTTTTGTTGTACCTCATTCTTGTCTCAAGAGGTTGCATCCCAAGAGTCAACTTCTCCGAGAATAGAGAGAAAGCTCCCAAAAATGGGGATGAAGGCCCTCATCGAAGGGGAAATGGCCCCAAATATGGGAGAAAGCCCAGATTGCCAAAAAGAAACCCCCCACACAGGGATGAAGAACCCTGTACCAACAATGGCAGCCACCAAGGCAAAACCCAAACAAGGAGAAAAACCAAAAAGATAAACCTCAAAACCTAAACTAGATAGAAAGCCTCTTCCCCAGCTGCCTTAAACCTGTTAGCAAGAAACATTGAATGATCCATGGCAGCAGGGGCTCCTGACATT
Organism: Posidonia australis; assembly: GCA_024699735.1. Taxonomy (NCBI): domain Eukaryota; kingdom Viridiplantae; phylum Streptophyta; class Magnoliopsida; order Alismatales; family Posidoniaceae; genus Posidonia; species Posidonia australis. The sequence goes on from JAMKQA010079177.1 coordinate 11,888, forward strand.
GTCCCAAAAGGTCTTGGCTTTCAAAACATTGAAAGCCAGGAGGAAATGGAATCATTGCCACAGCCATTAGGGATGTCAACTGTCCAAAAGTACTAATCGAATAAGACATGTTGTAAATTCTAAGTATGAATTATGTTAAATAATACTATTTTTTTTTAAATAGTAAACAGCAAAGTACGATATGACATGCCTAGTAGATGAACTAAATTGCCCCGTGTCCATGTACCTGTTTTTGAAGTCCCAACTCAAATATTCTTGTGAAATCAAAACTAGATATTATTACAAATTGTTTAGATGTTGATGTTTCCTTAAGAAATCAGTATTCATGTTCCAAAACAGAATAAATGTCAAAAATCTTGATTCACATAAACAATCAAATTCATCAAGTGTAATTCCTTTAAGAAGGCCCTGAAAATTTTCCTGAACATGTTATTTTCAATAACTGAAACAAGCAAAAATAGAGTTGATACGAATAGGTAATGCAAAAATCATTGTGCAGTCTATACAGATGCTCAAAGCAGAGACGGCTAATGTCAGTGAGTAAAATGATGGACCAATAGAATAGTAATTTTGAATTCTAACTTTGAACACTGTTTAGCAGAAAACATACAAATTAAGATGCAATACTAGTAATTGTAAGAACAGGACACATACTACAAGCAAATTGAGATAGTTAAGATACCTCTGGCATGAAAACATTTCCTGTTGTATTGTGTGCAATGCCTTCCATCAGTATAGAATACGCAGTCGACGACAACAGTTTAGTATTATTTGGAGGATCTATTTTTTTCCCACCCAAGTATGCCTCGACAACTGTCATCTAGAACATTAAATTAAAATTATATAATCTCCAATTGAAACAAAGAAAAAATGAATATGAAAAGGATGTCTAATCTAGTTTGTTTGTTTTTTTGATTCGGTAGCCTAGTGGTGGGGCTGGTCCCCATAAATCCCCAAATATTTACACCACCCGGGTTTGAACCATGGGCCTTGCAATCTATTTTCACAAGGCTGGCCAACAGCTCTATAGCAGCTGGTTGTATAATCCAGTTTACTTGAAGACAAATGTGAAGACAGTTTATTCAAATGAACATGCAATCACATAACTTTTAATGGAATGCATAAGAAGTCAATCCATAATGGAATGCAAAAGATGTCAACCCACATGATGCACCTCCCAAAGCTCCATCTCATGGCTGCACAGAAGGAGGCTTTCATTCAGACCAATGAGTGCACCTCTGTTCCAACGAAACCATCCTGTAGTGCATTTGAGACATTGAAGACTCATCCAACATCTTCAAACAGTTAGACATGTCACCTGTTCCCCATGTCAAAACTTCAGCCTCAATTACGTGCCGCAAAGTCTATCACTATGATGTTCTTTGCACCCTCTATTATCCAATCTTCCATCCAATCCACCTCTCTAGCTCTCACATTCTCCATTAGAAAATGAATAGTTACAACCAAGGTTCTACATATCAGTATCGTATCGGACTTCAATCCGAAGAAAATAAGAAACATATCGAACTTCGATGGAAACGCAATAAATTTACAAAAGTTCACAAAAATAGTGTAACACCTGTAAAATTCACTTTGTAATTATTTACATTTTATGAATTTTATTTTCCTGAACAGGTGTTACTGTTCTGAGGCCCATTGTGTGGTTTGGTGCTTTTGGGCTTGGGCCTCGTGGGCTGGCTTCTTTTTGCGTGTTCCTGCGCGTGTTTTGGCTCTGTGCTTGTGGGGCCCGCTTGCGTGTGGGCCGGTGGTTGAGACGCGTTGTTGTGCACGTGTTCAGCTACTCCAAGCGTAGGCTTTATAAGCTGCACCATACTGCACTTCTTCTCGTCACCCGTTGTTTTGGCTGTGGTTGCGTCGGAGTTCGCTGGTGTCGGTCGAGGATCGACGAAAGCTTTTCTCAGGTACGCATCTCCACTCCTTGAAATAGAGAGCATGGAATTGGTAGAAAATGCTAGGATTGCATGAAATCTAGGTAAATTTCCTTTC
>JAMKQA010079178.1:0-11873 GCA_024699735.1 Posidonia australis
TATGTTTGTTTTTTATAATCAGAAGATATACCGACGAGCAAGAAGAAGATTTGGCAAGTGATGATGAGGATGATTTCGAGGAGTATAGACGTCGTCGTCGCTCCATCCATGCATCATCCTCAAAAGGTAAAGGTAAGCAAGTTGGTTCCCGAAGAAAGTGATATGTAATATATTGTTTTGGCTTGTATTATATTTATCGACTTGTATTAAGATATTTCAGTATTGTATTAGCTACTTTTTTGTAAAAATTTTGAATGTGTAAAATCTTATGATGTATAATCGAATGATTTTTTTTTTATGAAATATGTATATTTGTACGAATAATGTACTTGTGAATGTATTTGAATGTCATTTTACCAGGTATTTGAATGTCAATTCTATAATGTATTGTTTTATTTTTTTTAACTGCCTAGTATTAACGAGGACATAACGAGGACATTTCCTCTCAAAAATAATGATATTTAGCGAGCACTTAGCGAGCAATTTGCGAGGAAATGTCCTCGCTAAAGCTGGAACGACGATACAATCTCATTATATTTAGTGAGCATTTACTGAGGAGTTACGAGGATATGGCGAGGACATTACGAGGAAATATTTCCTCGTAATTTCCTCACTAAATTTACACGAGCACATTGCGAGGATATATCCTCGCAGTATTGATTTAACGAGTTACATAGCTACGAGGATAATTATTCATCGCTAAGTTCTCGTTAAACTATGTAACGAGGATTTTGTGAGAACTTAGCGAGGACGTTGCGAGGAATATTGTCCTCGCTAAATGTAGATTTTCTTGTAGTGGCAATTTCAAGAGGCGACATACTTGTCGCAAGTATGAAAGGTGACTAGATCTTTTGACGCCACCTGGATAGGCGACTGAAATCCTGGCACTCTCTCCCTAAATACTGTGTCATCTTGGGCTTTAATATAATATATGGGACACTTATAAATATTATCATGATTTTTCCCATAATTATTATAATTTCTATAATTTTCTAACATTTAAATATCTACCTATATCGTATAAATCATTATAAATGCTAAATAATTTCAGAAAATTCTATAAATTTGGATGATTTGATAATTAAGATCACTTATCTTTATTTTTACCAAAAATGAAATTTTATAATAAGTTATCACATTTTAATGTTATAGCTTCTATTTAATTCATGATAATGCTAGAAAAATAAAGATAAAATCCAAAATATCCTAATGATTGTCAATCTATTTTAAATCAAATGTATCATTATTTTAATTCAGTTTTCTTGTAATTATTAAAGATTTGATTTTCAAATCCAATTTACTTAACATTTTAAGTGGATTTTGAATTTGGAAATTAATTTAAAATATCTTTCAATTACGAGTATGATTTTATTGATTTGGTCAATATTTGATAATAGATTCGTAATGGATATTTTCTGATCTTAATTTTCTGAAAAATACCTTTTTGGTAGCTCGATGCTAGTGGCATCGGTGACTAGCCTACGTGGTAGATTTCATTACCTTTTGAGTGCTGATTCACTGCGTACAGCCAAAATTATAATCTTAGAACTCGTCGCCTGTCCAAGTGGAGACTTGAAGATTCTGTCGCCTGTCCCATAGGCAACGAGTTCTAATCTCCTATTTTTGTTATTTTAAGAGTTCTAAATCCTGACTCTTGATTCACCACTCGTCCTTGATGAGATCTGGAGTCCCCAAACTCTATAAATTGTCTCCTAGGTCAATAGTTTGAGAAGAGGCATATGAAAATCTTAAGGAGCCATCTTTATGCCCTAGAAAGATGAGAAAGGGAAAATTCAGAAAGAGAGAGAGAGTGTGTGTGAGCCATAGCCCCCCTCTTCCATGTCCTTTCCTCCCTAGAAGCTCAGATTCTAGAGATCCAGTTCCTTTCTATAGTTATGACGCGTCTCTGGAGCTTCGTAAACTAGCTTTCACTTCCTCAACCCCTACGTCATGGCACCATGGGTGAAGGAGGTATCTTCCTTTTTTCATTATTTTATCATAAAAAAACTTATATACATTATTAGCCCATGGCATATGCATGTGGGGAACCACCTTTTAGTTAGTATTTAGTTGCATATTTATGTTTTCTGTTATTTATTTTTTTACTCTTACTACACCTAATCTAATCTATATTTTTGTTTTTCTTGTTTGTTTTAAAGAGAAGGATCTACATGAGCACGAGGACGCTGCTGAGCGATATCCTGTCGTCGACCTAATGAACCGAAAACCCACACAATCACATCAACAGCAATCTCCTAAGGCACCTTGTCAACCGGCGAAAGAAAATCGGCAAATGGTGACCACAAGAATTGACGAAGTGAGTGAACACCTCAATGATTCTACAATACCCTCAAAAATCTATCTACAAGATCCAACTTAGAGCACTGCACACCCAAATACTACCTATTCTCAAATTAATTAATTTCTGAGGTTCTACATTATCCTAATCATCCATCTAGGCTATTGAATTCCTAGGTCATTATACCTTTATATATTTTTGTTTTGCCAATAGGATCCCAAATTCAATTTACAGTTGTTTGACGCTAAAGAAGCCAGCTTCCAACGTTGGATGCTACCCATACTAGCATCAAACACAGAAAATACTGCTTTTTAAGGACTTTCTTCTAAAATCCTATTGCATTCTAATTATCTCCTAAATAGGGTCAGAGATGTCAAACATGATTAATTATTACCAACAATACTTCATTCAACCAGCTACCAATTTTCCTAATCCATTTGAATCATTTCTAATTAATCATGCTTTATGGTTAACTAGCTGGGGTGTAAGATGCATAATCGTCAGCATCCTATGTAGACACAACTTTGTTTTACGTCCAACACCCTCGGTTCCCATTTTAACCAAAATCCTCTAAAAACCATCATGACATGCACATATCCTGCACTAGGAATCACAATAAGAGGGAAAAATAAACATAAAATCCGCTGCATGCAAATACCTTCTTAACCTTGATATTTATTTCATAAAAGCTTGTAGAAACAATATCAAGGGTGTAAGACACATGATTCTTTGCGCCATACATATGACGCACCAGATTTAGCTTCCAACATTTTAATATTACCGTTACACTAATTTGCCCTCCAAAATCATGCAAGCCCCATCCGAAGATTTATGCAACCACCATAGAAGGATAGAGGGGCATCTAAAACACAAGCATGTATCAAAATCCTAATCATAAAGCAAACTAAAATTACATCTACATAAGTGTGTACCTTGCACCCAAGAGGCAAGCCAATCGACATTTAAATGCTTCCCACGAGCTCCCGATCAAGTCCTGAACACCCTCCAGCCATCCATTACACCAATAGTAGCAACACAACAATAATCCACAAAATCCTAAAATCAATGGTGTCACCCAATAAAGAAGATAAGAAGAAAAAGAAGATGGAGAACAGGGTTTAAGCTTAACAACATCCTTACTTATTCTCTTTCTCTCTCCCAAGCACCTAGAAAGTCACCGGAGACGGCCCCATGCTAGGCCAAGGGATAAAGGAGGGCATAAGGAAGAAATCTTCTCGAAAAATCACTAACTTGCACTATATATAGGCAACAACAAAACTTAGAGTGTTATACGCGACCGACCATGCATCTTTCGTAAGACGCATTCTTGTACGCATTTAACAATCAAATCTACAAGTGTTATACGTAGCCTTCCAAGTGTTTAACATAAGATGCACCATACGCCGCATCTAACACTTATAAGACTAGCAATCAATATTGTAGGCGTAAGACACAAGATTTCTTGCATCTAACATTAGACGCATCATTTCTAGCGTCTAACACACCCAGATTTCAAATTAAATAGTTGGCTTAAACGCTGCCTAAGAAACTAGATCGTTACAGATTGACACTGGGGCATCTGATCATGTGTGTTGTGACTTATCTTTTTTAGACAATATAGTTCCATTAGTTAATGCATCCCCTATTAAGTTGCCCATAGGAGGTTTTGCAACAATCAATTTTATTGGAACTTGTCACATAAATCCTAATCTTGTCTTTAAAATTGTTCTTTATGTTCCCATGTTTAATGTCAATTTTTTATCTGTTAGCAAACTTGTTAGGCAACTATATTGTTCTGTTACTTTTCTTTCTGATTTCTGTGTTATCTAAGACCGTGCCTTGAAGAGAGTGATTGGTTTGGGTAAAAAATAAAATGGGTTTTATACTCTAATCAATACATCTTCAGTTCTTACTTCATGTGTTGTTATTAGTTCACAAGTCTTGCACAACAAACTTGGTCATGTGTCTTCAACTAAAATGCAAATGTTGTATTCTTTAATTTAAATTTCTGACAATTCTCAATTTGATTGTAATGTTTGTCCTCTTGCTAAGCAGCTTAGATTACTTTTTCCTGTTAGTTCTATCGAGTCTTAGAAACCTTTTGAATTGATACATTGTGATACATAGAGTAAATTTTCAGTTCCTGATTACAAAGGGTTTCTAAATATTTTCTCACAATTATTAAAGATTTTTCTAAATATACTTCGATTTTTTTCATGTCTCATAAATCAGAGACATATTCTCTTTTAAAATTTTTTCGTATGTTAGTCAAAACTCAATTTAGTTCCTTTGTTAAGACTGTTAGGTTTGATAATGGGACAAAGTTTTGTTCTAATGACAAGATTGCTCTCTTTTCTGGTCTTGGAATTATACATCTAACTTCATGTGTCTATATTCCACAGTAAAATGGTACAGTGGAACGTAAATATGGACATTTATTAGAAGTTTCTAGAGTTTTAAAGTTTCAAACTTCTCTTCCTTTTAAATTCTAGAGTGATTGTATTCTTATAGTCACTTACTTGATTACTAAGATGTCTTCTACTATTTTGAATGCTAATTGTCCCATTGAAGTTCTTTTCCAAAACAAGCCCAATTCTCTTCCCATTGGTCAAAAGCGATGAGTCTGGAATTAAAAGCACTTGAAAATAATGGTACATGGGATTTAGTTGAGTTACCTATTAGGAAAAAGCCCATTGATTGCAAATGGGTTTATAAAATCAAGTACAAGGTTGATGGAACTATAGAAAGATATAAAGTCTGTTTAGTAGCCAAAGGATACACTCAAGAAGAGGGTTTTAATTATAATAAGACCTTAGTTCTTGTGGTCAAACTTATCATTGTTCAAACCTTATTAGCTATTACTACTACTAAAAACTAGATCATTCATCAATTAGATGTTAATAATGCTTTCTTGCATGGAGAATTGCAGGAAGAAGTTTATATGTCTTTATCCCAGGGATTTTCTAAATAGGGGGAGAGAATACTCTTTATAGGCTTAAAAAGTCTCTTTATGGTTTAAAACAAACCTTACGCAACTAGTATCATAAACTTTCTCAGGCAATTTTTGATGATGGCTTTATTCAATCCAAAGCTGATTATTCACTCTTTTCTAAGAGTAATGGTACATCTTTTAGATCTGTGCTTATGTATGTAGATGACATTTTAATTTTAGAGAATGATGAGAATTTTATTGCCATTTTAAAGGCTTTCTTGCATAATCAGTTTAAGTTGAAAGACTTGGGACCACTTGAGTACTTTATTGGTATAGAAGTTTCACGATCCAACAAAAGTATCTACATTTCTCAAAGAAAATATGCATTGAATCTATTAAAAGATGTAGGCCTTTGGGGTACTAAGTCTATGTCTACACGCATAGATCCAAACATTCATTTACATCTTGATAGCCTTATTTTACATGATTCTACATCCTTTAGGAGATTAATTGGGAGATTAATATATCTAACCGTCACACGGCTTGATATCTCTTTTTCAGTACAGTATTTAGTCAGTTTTTGTCCAAGTCTACTCAATTGCACTACCAAGCGGCTCTTAGAGTCCTGAAATATTTGAAAGGCTCTCCTGGACAGGGTGTGCCTTTTCCAACAACTAATTCTCTTAAATTGAAAGCATATTGTGATGTAGACTGTTGGGCAAAATGTCCATTGACTAGAAGATCTATTACTGGTTTCTGTATTTTTCTTGGTTTTTCTCTGATTTCTTGGAAATCAAAGAAGCAAACTACCATTTCAAGATCTTCTGTTGAGTCTGAATATAGGTCAATGGCAGCCACATCATATGAGGTCACTTGGTTGCTTAATCTTCTTGTTGATTTTGGTGTCACAGAAGTTCATCCAATTGACTTTTTTCTATGACAATACTATTGTCATACATGTTGCTAAAAATCCAGTTTATCATGAGTGAATCAGACGTATCAAACTTGATTGTCATGTGGTTTGTGAAAAGACTCAAGAATGAATTATTCGATCAAGTTTTCTATCTTGTAAACAACAGCTTGTTGATTTGTTTACAAAGCCTTTAGGCAAAGATATTTTTGGTTTTTTATTAGGCAAATGAGGAGTCATTGACATATATTCTCGAGGAGTGTTGAGAACATGTATATTATATTATTTGATTTCTTTGTTTTACCTTACCTGTATACCAGATATAGATCCTTTAGTAATTGAGATCGGCCTTAGATGTAATAACATAAGTTTGGGCCTTCTTCTATCACCGTGAATATAGATGTAGAACATTTGTATTCAGAAATTAAGTAAATATCCCATTGTAGTTGGCAAAGTCATGGTTTGATCCATTAAAATGCCCAAAAAAAAAAAAAAAAAAAAAACAACAACAACAACAATAATAATAATAATTTAAAAAAATTCTTCTGTATTCTCTACATGTATTCCTTGCTACGAGGAAAATGTACAGATGAGAAACATCTGAAGTCCGTTGGAAAGAGGAGAGAAGAAAAGAAAAGAAAGGAAAAGAAGAGGAAGGGACATGTTGTCTGAGGTGAGGAGCAACCAAAGTACCTCCGATTCTATCTTCCAGTGATCGTGGTAATTGTTACATCGTTTGTTGAGTACACGTCGTCATTGTATCTTGTCATTGTCCCACTAGGACTTGCAGTAGTAGCAAATGTTGGTTTTTTAGGTATGGTGTGGATTCTAGTTTCACTTCCCAGCATAATAATGATCTGTGATATGGTAGGTCTATCCTGCGGGCGATCCTGCACACAAAGGAGTGCTATATGTATGCATCTCAGCACTTCCTCCTCCTCACTGGAGCACGTATTGGTGATAGATGGATCCATCAAATCGATTGCTTTATCTTCTTTCCATAATTGCCATGCCTGAATTTGAAAATTATCAGTTTATTCCTAGCATGTAATGAGGCGAGGTCGAAATGTTACTCTTGTACTTTTGTGCTTACATGTCCTAGAAGATTTGGGAAGTCATCGGAGCGGACTCTGGTGTTCCTGCTGCCACTGACGATTTCTAGGACCAGGACCCCAAAGCTGTACACGTCGGACTTCACTGAGAAAAGGCCTTCCATTGCATATTCAGGTGACATGTAGCCGCTGCATTCCATAAAACAACAGGTTTAAAAGCATTCAAAAATGCGTTTCTATTTTACGAAAATGCATGGCAGTAGTCATTAATTTTACTTACAATGTACCAACCACTCGATTAGTATTATCCTGATTCTGGTTGCCCCCAAAAATCCTTGCCATTCCAAAATCTGAGATTTTTGGATTCATCTCCTCATCCAGCAGAATATTGCTTGCCTTGAGATCCCTGTGAACTATGCGAAGCCTCGAGTCACGGTGCAGATACAGGAGCCCCCTTGCAACTCCTTCGATGATGTTGAAGCGCTTTCTCCAGTCCAGCGATGGTTGCTTTGTTGGATCTATTAATTCAGTAACCAGGTGTCCTACCGTATATGAGCTTTAATTTCGAATTTGATATGAGAGCAGGAATTAATTAATGGTGAGTGGAATGCATACCGAAGATAAAAGCATTCAAGCTCTTGTTGGCCATATATTCATAGATAAGAATCTTTTCATCTCCTTGAATGCAGCAACCTTGCAGCCTAACTAGATTGTTGTGTTGCAGCTTTGCAATCAGTGTCATCTCATTCTTGAACTCCTCTTGGCCTTGGAAAGAATTCTGTGACAGTCTCTTCACCGCTACTCGTTGTCCACCTGGCAGTATTCCCTGCAAAATCAAACTCGATCGTGTTACCGTATGCAATGTAAGGTAACACGTAAATTTAAGTAGGCCGAATCTTTACTGCTGCGCCTGCGTATAATAATTCGTATGGACTTTACCATCACCAATCGATTTAGCTAATTAGTGGTTTATATATATATATATATACATACATATTTACCATGTAGACATGACCAAAGCCTCCTTTTCCGAGAGCATGTGATTCACTGAAGTCGCTTGTGGCATTCTGTATAACATCAAAGCTGAACAACGGCAGCTCGGGCACATTCCCTTCGCTCTGCGTTTCGTCTGAGGGCTCTGTGGGGCTTGAATGATCACGTTGCTCTCCGCTTGTGAGAATATCAACTCCGGCCACTTCTGTCCACCGCTTCTTCCAAACATCTGCGGGTCAGGTAAGAAGTAAGAAAACTGTGGTCTGGTCTACTTGCTATATGTATATGTATATGTATATCTATATATATATATATCGGTGTTTGAATTGTACAGGTAGTTACCCTTTACGTTGGACTTGTACTTCCAGCACAAGCAGAGGCACATCAGTAGAATTACACCGGCAACTACGGGTACAACAATTACCACCACCACCTCTCGGTTGTTGCTGCCTTCACCTGCTATCAGATTTTAAACATTTGTCATCATGAAGATTCCTTGCCATCCACTATCCTAGCAATATTGAATTAAAATAAAACAATTTCTTTGTTTAATGTTCGTAAGGGACCAATATGGCATTTTCCTTCTTCTTTTTTTGGATAATCAGGAATCCCTTCCTCACCAACTTGGATAATCAGATTGTAGCGACAAGTAAACCTAAAATTGATGACAATAGTCGACATCTATCAGCAATCACAAAAGTCTTAGACAAAGTCTATACAAAAATAATCCTGAAATTTGACTCAAATAAGTGTTAGGCCCTCGTTGAGATCATTGTTGGGTCATCCTCTAACTGTTGGGCCCAATTGGATCAAATAATCCTAAAAATCTCAATCTCCACGTGCAATCACAAATAAGTCACAACAATTTTTTTTTGCTTAGCCTTAATATTTGTTAGACCATCGTTTACCAACGATAAGAACGGTCCCAAGGACACAAGCGACAGGTCTGACCTTATTATTCATTAAATTCCCCCTGCCATTCATTGTTCCGGCTTGGTTCACGTGTGTCATTCCCCAAGCAACTTGCCGACTACATATGGCCCACGTTCCAGCACTGCACGGCTGCAGCGTAGCGACTCTTCAAATACAACAAACCAATCGATAAATACTTTAGAATGGAAATCAGCACTTGACCCAATTTTATCTTTTGACTGGTCTACAAAAGGATGCGCTGAACATCCACCAGAATCAATCGATTACATGTTGTAGTTGATCAAGAGGAATGGAAATTTTATCTCTTTCTCATGTTCAAATTTTACGAACCACAAGAAGAAAAAAAAAAATATGCTGTATCAGAAAAAAAAAAAAACATCCACTACTATCACTCACCTAATAAACACGATTGATATAAAATGGCATGTGATACGATCGTGGCCCTAAACATGTTGTTGAAATAAAGCTTAATTTCAGTAAACGTCAAGGGAAAATGAAAGAAAAAAAAAAGGACCCGAACTCACATTGTTCGAATCTCAGGACCACAGAAAGAAAGAAAGATTTTAAAAAATATATATCTACTGATCTCAACAAAATTTTTTTTTAAAAAGAATGAACTTGTCCGGAATAATTATCAGAACTTGTCAGATGGAATCTTGTGCACCCTTACCTTCTGCCGCCGGTTCCGGTTCCGGTGCCGGCGATAGCTGTGATAATTCTGAGATGGGGAGTTTGATGTTGAGGATTTCTCCGTCGATGCCGTCGGTGAACTGGAGGATGTCGATGAGATCCCCGCCCCAGGTGAAGCATCCCTCTGACTGTGGGAAGGCGTACGCAGTGCAGGAGCAATTGTTGAGGCAGAAGTTTCTGCAATTGCGCTCGTTGGAGAGGGAAGAGTCCGTCGACAGGGTTGCTACGTCCGGCAACTTGATGTGATCAAGTGAATTAAACCCCACGCCACCACATGGCAGCTGGGTTCTCCTAACGCACCCACCGGACCAGTTGCCGGTTGCCCACTCGGCCTCCGACCCGGGCTTGAATCCACCCAAACAACTGCACTTGGGGTTGGTGTCTTCGCGGCACATCGTGTTGTTGCCGCAGTTGTTGTACTCTTGACACTTCCCAGTTGGTTGTGACCAATTGAACGTCCACCCTCCCGCCTGGTAGATATACGTCGTTTCTGTTCCATTGGGGAGGAGAATAAATCTTATTCGGGTGCTGTTGTTTGTGTAGTCGAACTTGAAGTCGATGCTTTCAACATTGCCTGCGCCGTCTAAGTTGGGGCTCAGGTCGAAGCCGAAGATGCTCAAAGGTCGTATCTTAGTCACACCATTAAACGCCTTAGAGCCACTAATCCAAGGACCAGACCTCCACCAGATGTTGAGCAAATCGCTGCTGCTGCTATTCTTGCTGTTCACGACCGTCAAGATCTGATACATTCCCCGGGGATCAAGGAAAAGTGAGTAATTCCCGACCGACGGGTCTTCTGGACTCTTCCAAGGCGTGAGGGCCGATCTTGTCGTCTTGTTCAGTCTTAGCGTCATGCCAGGCAAGAAGGTGTTGGTCGGATGCTCGAAGCTCTGCCATAGCTTCTCACTGCTGCTACCGCCGGCTGGGGCCACTACAAGGTTCCCGTCTTGTTGAATTGTCGCAGAGTAATTACCGGCAGCGGAGGAAGCGTTGGTGGACCACAAAACATTCGAGGCCGCATCGCGGACCGCAAGAAGGCCGTTGAAGCTCACAGACACGATACCGGAAGAATTGGCAAAAGGAGCGTCCCGGTTGGCTACCCAGACGACGATCTGCGGCGTTATGTTGTAGTACCATATGCCGAGGTAGTAACGGCGATCAGTAGAATTGCCAGGGCTGAAGAAGCCGAACTCGAAGATGTCGCCGGCGGAAACCAAGGTCTGGTTGCCCGTGATGGATTGGCTTTGGGCTAAGGTATGAGCAGAAGAACATGGTTGTGGTATAAGACTGCATATGGTAGTTATGAACAAGAACAGCAGGAACACAGAAGATCTGATTAGAAGAAATATCATCTTGGGTGGGTTTGCAATTGCATCCAGTGAAGAGGAGGGAATTGGTTGGTCTTGCTTGTGTAGGAGGGAATTAGCTTGCTAGTCCTATATCTATATGCTAAGCTCATCACTTTCCTCCAAAACTAATAATTACGAAACGAACAAATTTAAGTATAAATATGTATATGATGCGTAGGCGTGAAAGACTCTCCAGCCTTCCTTAAGGATGGTTGGTCAGAACTAAGAAGGCAGGGTGTGGCCTCTGGGCTCTGGGAGGAGCCAGGGAGGGAAGGAGGGAGACGGCAATTAAATTAAGTTCCTTTCTTACTTCTTATTAGTTTGTTGAGAAGACTAGTCAAAAGCAGGCATGTTAATCTGTGGCGCCCGTTTCATTACGTACAAATGACAACAAAAATTCACAGATAAATACAACAAGCAGATCATAGCGGCCTGCCTGCATCTTTTACGATGTGACTGCTGCAAATATATATACATGGATACAAAACCATAATCGAATAGGCGTCAGTATATAGCAATTACTAACTTACTAAACTTTAATATACCAGGACTCTTAAGGTTAAGATTGCATACTTACCACATAGCAATTCGCAAAATATGCATCTTATCCCTGTTTTTATGACCTAGGTACAAGTTAGGAAGTAGCCAAACAGGTTGGGAATTCCCATTTGAAGAAGGAACATCACCATTAATTGAGTTATCGTTTCATGTGATA
>JAMKQA010079179.1:0-11192 GCA_024699735.1 Posidonia australis
CCTCACATGGGTCCACATTCATACACATAAGCCATGTTTCAATATCTCATGGAAAACATCATTAAAAACAACATATTTGCATGCATCATCTTACAAGTCATTTCCATGCATTTCATACATTTATCATGTATTTATCCATATTTATCAACATTTTTCTAAGCATTTTTCAATATTGCCCTGGGTCCTGATTCGGCATACCGAATTTAGTCCCGGTCGACCGAAATTCCCTGATTCGGTCGACCGAAATATTTCGGCATTCTGAATCCTCTGTCAGTTTATCAGTCCCCTGCCAGAACGGTCGATCGAAAACATCCGGTCGTCCAAAACCCCCTGATTCGGTCGATCGAAATGCTTCGGTCGTCCGAATCAGTGGTCCAGGGAACCACTTGGGAGCATTTCGGCATACCGAATCCATTTCGGCATACCGTTTTTCTGCGATTGTAGAAATCTCCCCGACCTCTGCTGTTTCTTCTCCCCAAAGTGGGAGTAAGGAGCAGACCCATCAAAAATATCACGAAAGTTACCAATAAAACATGGGGTGTAGACCTCCAAGTCTACTTCAAAACCCCTCAATCCGATCATAAAACCGTTAAGCATGTTGTTCTATCAAAAATCAAAAAGGCATCAAGCTCGAATACAATCACTGGAGCATGCAACATGAACATCTACAAAAACCCCACAAAATACTCATGGATCAACAAGACATCAACATGAACATACCATTCATCATATTCTCAACAATCTACCTATTATTGCATGATTTTAACATGATTATCCATGATTTTCTCCTTTAACCTAACATGCCTCAACCGAGGAAAGGAAGCAGAAGGAGGGACGCGTACCTAGCTTCGACAAGCCTCGCATGTCCTCAAGCTCCGGCAGTGCACGGCACCAGCCTTCCCCTACACTCGCGTGATCTCCTCCGACACGCGACCTTTCCTCAGCCTCCGCACTCCCTCTCGCCCTCTCTCTGGTTTCTCCGCTCATCCCCCATGCAGCACACCTCCCTTAAAAGCCACCGTCGTGCCTGCCATCCCCACAGATTCCGTCGATCCGCTGCCAGCCACCCTACCGTCGAAGGGACAGAACGAGTAGCCCTACCAAGCCTCACGAGTAGGAGGACAGGTTTGTGGTCACGGGGAAGAACGGGCGGCTCAAGTCACATGGGGGTTGGGCTCCTTTGACCAGGTCCAACTTCAAATGGGTCTCACCCCCAAACTTGGGTCCCAATTGCACAACAGATCCACAAGCCAAAGAAGTCACACCACAAAGGAGAAACCAGGGGCACAAAACACAGGGAGAGACCATAGCCAACAAACACAATCTGGATTTACCATTAATAAACCACACACAAATAATCACAAGAAATTCCATGGTTTATATTAAATGGAAAAACAGGCACAGATGTTACAAACCGCCTGGTCAAAGTCAAAGAGTAGAATTTCGCGTCGACGAAAATCCAAGGAAAAGGAAAGGACCCTGATCGCCCAGTCAGAGATCGACTTTGACCGCCTAGTCAAAAGTCAAGCAACATGATTTTGCGCCCGCGAAGATCCAAGAGAGAAAAGGATAAGGACCGCCCAGTCAAAGGTCGACTTTGACCACCTAGTCAAAAGTCAAGCAAAAAGGATTTCGTGTCTGCGAAAATCCAAGAAAAAGGAAGGGATATGACCTCGACTGCCCAATCGAAGGTCGACTTTGACTACCCGATCAAAAGTCAAGTAAAAGGATTTCACACCCGCAAAACTTTGAGGGAAAGGAAGGGATATGACCTCAACCACTCAGTCAAAGGTCGACTTTGACAGCCCGACCAAAAGTCAAGTAAAAGGATTTTGTGCCTACGAAAATACAAGGAAACGGAAGGGATATGACCTCGACCGTTCAATCAAAGGTCGACTTTGACCGCACGGTCAAAAGTCAAGCTAAAGGATTTCGCACCAGCGAAAATCCAAGGAAAAGGAAGGGATATGACCTCGATCGCCCGGTCAAAGGTAGACTTTGACCGCCTGGTCAAAAGTCAAACAAAAGGATTTCGCATCTGCAAAATTCCAAGAAAAATGAAAGGATATGACCTCGACCGCCTGGTCAAAGGTTGACTTTGACAACCCAGACAGAAGTCAAGCAAAATGATTTCGTACCTGCAAAAATCCAAGAAAAAAGGAAGGATATGACCTCAACCGTCCGGTCAAAGGTCGACTTTGACCGCCTGGTCAAAAGTCAAGCAAAAGGATTTCGTGTCTGCAAAAATCCAAAAAAAAAGAAGGGATATGACCTCGACCGCCCAGTCGAAGGTCGACTTTGAACACCAGGTCAAAAGTCATGTAGTAGGATATCGCACCCGCGAAAATCCAAGGAAAGGAAAGGATATTACCTCGACCTCCAGGTCAAAGGTCAACTTTGACCTCCAGGTCAAAAGTCAAGCAAAAGGATTTCGCGCATGCGAAAATCCATGGAAAAGGAAGGGATATGACCTAAATCGCCTGGTCGAAGGTCAACTTTGACCGCCTGGTCAAAAGTCAAGCAGTACGATTTAGCGCCCGCGAAAATCAAAGGAATGGAAGGGATATGGCCTTAACTGCCCGATCAAAAGTCGACTTTGACCGCCTGGTCAGAAGTCAAGCAAAAAAATTTCGCGTCCTCGAAATTCCAAGGAAAAGGCTTGCCATATCCAAAGCAACATCTTCTAGAGAGTTCGCCTACGAGCTGCCTCAAAATCGGGGTGTCTACAGTTGGAACCCTCTTCGCACTGCCAATTCCAAGCAAAAGGAGTCTCTTTTCTAGTTAATCTGGTCAACAGGACTACAATCTTTGAGAAATCTTGAATAAATCTCCGGTAATAGCCTGCTAGAACGAAAAAGCTTCTAATCTCTGTGACTGTCTTTGGTCTGACTCAACTGCTTATAGCTTCCACCTTTTGCTGAGTCCACCTTGATGCCCCCTCAAGAGATATTATGTCCAAGGAAGACAACTTCCCCTAGCTAGAACTCACACTTGGAGAATTTAGCATACAACTAGTGTTGCTTCAATGTCTCTAGCAGGGTTCTCAAGTGTATCTGATGAGTCTCTATATCTGGAGATTATACCAATATGTCATCCACAAAAACTACGACGAATTGGTCCAAGTAGGGCCTGAACGCCCTGTTCATCAAATCTATCACAAACTCCATTTCTCTGTGTGGCAACATCCCTAGCAATTCCTCTGGAAACAGATCTGAGTACTCTCGAATAACTAGAATGTCTTGTACCCTGTAAGCTATTGAAGAGGACACCATCACACTGGCCAGGCACCCCACGCATCCCTTGGCTAGATGCTGCTAAGCTTGAATGGCTAAGATCACCTTCTTGGATTCTCCCAGCCTAACACCCTGTATCATGCACCATCTCTGGCCTGGATACTCTGCTAAAACTCTTTTCTTAGCACAATTTATCATGGCTAAATGCTGTGCTAACTAGTCTATCCCCAAAATGACATTATACTCTTGCATATTCGTCAGAATGAGACTAGCCTCAAAATCTTTGTCTCTAAGCTAAATACTGACCGACTGCAAATACTATCATGCCAAGCTGTGTTCTCCTAGTGGAGTCACCACATCAAGCTAAAAACCCAGCCTAGTTGGTCTGTCTCCAATGTCGACCGCAAATGACTCAGAAATAGCAGAAAATAAACTTCTTGAGTCCAATAAGACTTAGGTCATTCGGTCAACCATAACAAAGCATTCTAACATTCACACACAACATAACCACAATATCATTATAGATAAAGGTGCTAATTACATAAGATCCATGTTAAAATAACCTCACATACAATTCTATATTATTTAGGGAAGGGTTCTAGGTTCATAGAAAGTTCATATTACATATACATTTCTACTCCCTTCCCTACATAATGTTCCCTGAAGAACCGTTATCAAAAATGATCATAGGGAACACTTGCCCTCTAGTGGGTCGGTGAGGTGCATCTTTGGTTGGCTTCAGGACAGCTTTTCTTTTTATGCCTGGTCTTCCCACAATGGTAACATACTGTGCGGTCCAGACTCTGTTGCCAACACCTACACTGTGCGACAACATGTCCCAACTGTTTGCAGTAGTAACAAGTCTTCTTATCTGAGCCACCAGATGACTTTGCTTTACTACATCCAGCACCCCCAGCAGTCCTACGCTCCTCAGGGGTGGAGTTGGAGTGCTCCCTTTTCTTTCCAGAATTCCTAGAAGTCCAGGAACTCGATGCTCCCGAAGAAAAAGGTCGTGATGTGGAGTTCCTTTCTTCTTCCTTGGGGTGCTCTTCCAAGAATAGTTCCTAGTTGTCCTCATTCTGAGCTGCCATGTCCACTACCGTCTGGCACTAGTATCTCAGAACCTTCAATTTCTCCTCAATCCTTACTTCACCATCATAAATCTGCACGAATTGCTCTAGCTGGACGATGGTCATCTCAAATTCTTCCACCATCATGCCACTAAGTGACATCTGCGTGCCAACAAAAAATATAAGGCCAGGTGCCACCAACATTTCTCATGTAGTCTTACAGAGCCACTAAATCGAACACTAATAAGTCGATGCACTCAGTGCAACCTAGGTTCTAATACCACTTCTGTAACACCCTGCAACCACAGGGTGCCACAGTGTAATACTAATATAAGTTTGAGTCTACTAAATTAACAAGAACAAAATTTTAAAATAAAAACTAACTACTATCCAAAGCTGTGTGCGTCTAGTGGCTCCCAAAATCTTAAGCATCGTAACTGACTGCACTCTAACTATGCACCTGAAAAACAAACAATTAAAAATGCATGAGTGACTTCTAAGTCACCCAATACGCATCCAACAAAACAGCAAAAAATAGTCAAGATTCTAAATCTAGGTTTTTAAAAATAAAACTCTGATTAGCTTTCTGGAAAACAATCTTGTAAAACTCTAATCTAGTTCTTACTAAACCAGAACTCTGATTAAAATTCTGGAAAAAACCATTTTCAAGAAAATCTCAGCAAAACATGCTTTTCCAAAATGTTCTTTCTTTTCTGAAAATCATGCTCTATTCTAATGCATTTCTGAAAACTATTCTAACTATCCACAAGTCTCAAATCTGGTAAAAACACAAACTTAGCTGGAACTAGCCCTAAAACACTGTCTCATCTTGGCTAGAATCTAGCTAAAACTCAGAAGCCAAAATCAAGTTCGATTCTAGCCTAAAACTGATTTTGAATCTGAAATCTGAAAATCTCTCTTTCTGGTGTCACCTTGAGCAGGGGTGACCTGGCCACAAACAAAGGGAGAGGCACCAACCTCAACCTCCTATACTGCCACAATAAAAGAGCCCATGTGGGCATCTACCATTTCAGACCAACAGGCTGTACTATTCTTTTCTCTTGCACGGGGATGCATTCTTCCAATACCCCACTAATTTTCTTAGTGTTTCAAGCTTTTTGGTGATCTTGCCTGGCCCATCAAGCTCTCGAGCTACCTCACCCAACCTAACCAACCCCAACTCGCTTGGTTGAGTACACAGTCCAACCAACACTAACTCGTTTGGCTATGCACACAACCTGATCAACACTAACTCGCTTGGCACCCAGTTTCTTTCACCCAGGACCAACACTAATTCTGAAATTTCTTTTCTGAAAAACATGCATTTCTTTTCTAAAATTCTTTTCTAAATCTTTCTGTTACAGAAGCCATTTCTGTAAAACTATTCTTTTTCTGAAAATAACACTTTCTAAAGATCTCTTCTGAGCTAGAATCTTTCTAGAAAATCTTAACTTAAACACCAAAACTCTTTCCTTTAAATCTTATATTTTCTTTCAAAACATCCTTTCAAAATATCTTTAATTTGTTCCAGGATAAGTTATACAGGGATTAAAAACCATATCTTCCACTAATCATATCTTCATTAGGTGTTTCATTTGTTCTAGAAAAAGCCTGTGGAACTCACACAACTCAACTGCGCAACCAGTACGCGCAATTGGTCTACGGCCCACCTATTTACAGTGAGCTCAGAAACAGGATCATCGGAATTCTACTTCGATTTGGAGCTCCAAGTAGACCTATCTCCAGCCACCTAAAAACCATACAAAAATATTAAATGTAAAGATCTCTGAGTCTACAAACTTTTGGGACAAGTTTCATCAAGATCTGATTCATGGTTCTCAAGATAAAAAATCATAAGAAATGAAGTATCACAGAGAAATACTGAAGCAAGTTCTCGAGAAAATTGCTGAAAATTTCTTGATTAATTCTCATAAATTTATGAAACCTCTGTAAATACATAATCTCATGCTAGACTACCTATATTCATTGTTTTTATTTAAAATGGCATCATCAATCTGGCATGGAATCAAAAACAGAGGCAGAGGAAAGATGGGTTGTGACAAAAAAACCACTGAAAATCCTTGATTAATTTTCATAAATTCGTTAAACCTCTGTGAATTCATGATCTCTTGTCAATCTACTCTTTTTCATGATTTTTAACTAATTTGCATCATTAACTAAGCATGGGAATCAACAGAAACAGAGAGGAGAAGGGATAGGTCGCATACTCTGTTGGGTTGCCAATGTTTCTTCTCGTCTTCGGCAAGCTCTCAATGCTCCTCGGCGATCTCCTCCCCTCCGGCAATCACCTCAGCCTCCGGTGCAACTGCTCCTCCTCTGGTGGCACCCCTCTTCCTCTCCCCCTCTCTGGTTCCTCTTCTCTCTCTCTCTCTAAATTTTATCCTCGATGCCAACTCTCTCTCTCTCTCTCTTCCCCTTCTTATCTCCTCCCGTCTCTTGGCGTTTCCAACCGCCAACAACAGCAGTCAAGGCATGGATGAGATTCGGGTAGTGTCGTCTGCAGGGCAAGGGAGGAAGTAGCGATGGCAGAGCATAGTTGCACAGTGCTGGGCAGCATGACACTGTGCAGCTACTGTTGGTGTGTATGCCACTCATATCTATACATGTATACGATATAAAAATACCAAAATACAAGGTAATACAAAAGTACAGAGATGTACACAGATGTACCACAGAGGAGAGAGCACAAAATCAATCATCAAAACCCATATTCCACTAATCACTTATTATACAAATGCATGGGTACAAGCTTACATATTTCTAGATCCTATTCTGGGAAGCACACGCGGCTCAGTCGCGCATCTCATCCAAGCATCTCTTCCGCGCCTCACATATGCGGTTGTCCCATATAGGGTCTAGATATTACAACTAGCTAGGTTGACGTCCATGTGTTTTGTTGAGTTGGTGGTTGTAGTTTGGGATATCGTCCGGGTGTGGAGGTGTGACGCTCCTATTGTCTCAGGTACCAAGTTGAGGATGTTGATAGGCTTATCCTGTGGTTCGTCCTGAGTGACAGGACGGCTTACCCATGTAGGGTGAGCAGCTTTCCGAGGTGAGGTTAGCTTGTGAGGGTCCTACAGGTGGCGGGACTACAGGACGAACAGACTCCTCCATAGGATAGTTGTTCGTAGTAGTGAAGGCAACAT
Organism: Posidonia australis; assembly: GCA_024699735.1. NCBI lineage: Eukaryota > Viridiplantae > Streptophyta > Magnoliopsida > Alismatales > Posidoniaceae > Posidonia > Posidonia australis. The sequence continues at coordinate 7,471 of JAMKQA010079179.1, forward strand.
GATCACTCCTCGATGAATTACTTGTAGCCAATGTTGACTGCTTGACATCGGACAGTATGATGTGTTGTTTGCTTATAGTTTAGGGCCTAGTGGAGACCATGGTAATGTGTTTATGTGGCATTGATGTTGCACCAATGTGGTGTTGTGTTTTGAGAGTAGTGGCTCCATGGCTTTGGTGTTGTTGCTTGAGTCCAAGGGGATCATGATGTGTAGGGTAGAGACTTTGTTGCTTGTGTTTTGTGATTGTTGTGGGTATTCTGGATGTTATAGAGAGCGTTCAGACACTGTTAGTTGTCTGGTCTGCGTAGAGAGTGCATGGGATCAGCTTGTGTGGCTTTTGGGCTTGATTTGGCAGGGTTGGCCATTTCAAGTGTGCATAAAAGGATATTAAAGAGCATGCATATGGTTTTCAGAGGAAAAGAAAAGAGTGATTTTAAAGGCATGGTTTTAAGGTTTTTGTTGCTTGTTAGGCAATAGTGGATTACCTATTATAGTGTTACGGCATCCAGGTGGGATGCCTGTGCTTGTTTACGTAGGACGTAGTTACGTCTACTTCCTCAGTGTGGTAAGCTGAGTTGTTAGGTGGGGTGTGTATTAAGTGATTGTTTTGAATAGTCACTCATGTGTACTTTGCTTTTTATTTTGACAAGTGCAAGATAGGAGATGGTTCTAGTTAATGCATATAGAAGGAGTAACGTCGCCATATATCAGGGATTCTGGTGAGTGTTTAGTTTAGTTTTATTTCTATTGTTTATTAGATTTATTTCTATTGAGTGTACTTAGACTTAGCTATATAATTAGTCTAATTTTTAATTGTAATAAAAAGATAAAAAGATAAATGAAATTATGTAGCTAGGTTGAGTGGTAGTGACTTTGGGTCGTTACATAAAGCCTAATGCAATTTATACATTCTTGCACAATTAAATTTAAAATGTGACAATAACACCTACAATGAAATAAATCACCATTTAATACTAGTCTTATATTTGTTTTTAATGTTTCTATTGTAACATTATTATTAGAAGCATTATCAAAAGATATTGTATTAATTTTATAATATATGTAAAATTCTTTAACAATATCTTCTTTCATATTTGCTACAGCTTTACCTGAATGTGAATGATCAAATACTTTAAAAGTAATTGATCTTTTTTTTTAAATTCCATTCTATATTTATCCAATGTGCAGTTAAACATATGTATGGAAAATTATTAGAGCTAGTCTAAACATCACAAGTTAATGATATTTTACATAATAAACTAACAAATATTCCCATTAAATTTTATTTATCTTGCTTAAATATTTTATAAATTATATTTTTGGTAGTGTTCCTAGAATGACCTTTAAATTGTAGGTTTAAATAATTTTGTATACAATATTCAAATTTTTTATTTTCAAAAAAAAAAATGGTTGTTAATCTTATACTATAAATTTTATTATACCTTTTTTTGCTTCTTCTGCATTATATTTCCAATTCACTAATCCACTGAACCTATGTGCAATTTAAATTGTCTTAAATTTATGTTATCATCTTTATTATGTACAGCTATACATTTTTGTAAATGCCTAGCTATATGATCCACACCCTTACCCCTAAAACAAGTGTATCCTATACTACAATGATTACAATAACATCTATTTTCATCTATAGAGTCTAAGGTTATATATTCTCAAATTCATAAACTTTGTTTCCTAGTTTTTTGGTGGTTGTGGATTGTGTTTGTGTGGTCTGAGACTAGTTTGGCTCTTGGGTTGGGATATAATCTTGACTTCCAACAATTTCAAATGGATAAGTCATTATAATGTATAAAAAAAATGATAATAAAAAAAATCCTTGACGAAAAAATTCAAAAATGGAGGGATTAGAAGTAGGGAAATTTGAGGGATTAGAAGTAAAAAAATTTGTTGTTGGAGGCTAGAGCAACGCTACTACAGAATCCGAAGCTAAACTTGAATTTTTTTTTACTTGAGTCTTAAGAATTTGAAAAAGTTAGAGAGAATGAGAGAATGAAAGTGTTGTAGACTTATAGTAGAATAAAGAATAGAGACAAGAGTAGACAGTTGTGTGAAGAAAATGAAAGTATGGGGAAGCATTCATAAAAGAAGAATAAGAATAGAAAAAAATAAAAGCAACGTTGGGGTGACCCCCCAACGTTAATAATAATGTTGCAACTTGCAACGGCTAGTCAAACTAATCGTTGCCATTTTTTTACAATATTTCTAGGCCAACCTGGCCCGACCCATTCCCAAGACTGAGCCCAAAATGGGATTACTAGGCTAGGCCTAGCAGGCCTGACCCTAAGACTCGACACGTCCATGGCCTGATACGAGCCTAGGCCGACTCAGCCTAGATTTCCCTTGGGCTGGATCTGGCCAAGCTATTTTCCAGGCCAAGTTGGACGGCCAAGGGCTAGCCTAGCTAGCCCATTTACCATGTCTATTCATATCAGTGTCCTATGTATGATCTACATGTCATGTCATATCTTTTACTGTCTCTCTACAATAGTACAATCTCTTTAGTCTTAGTGCTAAAAGAAAATAATGAAACACCTTCTGAGGTACACGTATCTTTGAGTCTCTTTTATAACAAGGCTTGTAATATTCCAGACATTCTAGGTTGTGATGTTTTGAACAAGTATCAATCTTTACTTTTGTCAATCCTATCTTTTTCATCATATTCTTTGTCATATAATAATTCTTTGGCAATTCATGGTTCTCTGGCAGTATTTTCTTGATTTTACCTATTATAGCGTCAAAATAGTTATCTTTCATGTTGTTGTCAATCTTCAAAGCCAATAACTCCAACATAGCTAATAACTTTGTGTAATTCTTGCAACTTGACTATAATGGCTCTTCCACATTTCTTAACAATTCATAAAACTCTTGAAATTCTCCATACGACTCTTCATTAGTGAGCAGGTCGAACTCAAGATCTGCCATGTCTATCACCATGTCCACAATAGAATACGTACTAACAGAAGCAACATTCCTATGACAAGAAAAGGCCTTTTCATGTTTAAACTAATACTTGTAGCATTCAACAAATCCTTTCTTATACAAATATATTTCCACATTCTTTCTCAATTATTTTTTCAATATTTGTCACTTTATAAACTCTTTTCATAGACCATTAGAACTTCTACAAAAAGTTGGTTCTTATAGTTTCTGGATTCTCATTAAGAATTCAGAAGTTGAGTATGCAACTTCTATGGAAAGCTAAATTCTTATTGGATTCGTTAAAATAAAATTTCGAATAATTAGACCCTAGATTTCAAGTGTAAATTTAGAAGACATGGGTTCAATCTATGTTCCTTCTTGTGTTAGTGTTTATCCTTGAAGACCACCTATGGCCTGTATAAGGTCTATTTTTCCAATTAACACATGAATTGTTGAAAAGATTGGAAGGTAAGGCTTACACATGTGATCTGCATAATCTTAAGTCTCTATATTCATTACTAATTAATTAATGGATTGTGAGTTTGAATGTCCAAATTGAAACACTAATTTCACTAACTTACATCTTTCTAATGGCAAACAAAGTTTACTTTCTACCTACACCAATCCAAAAAATCCAAAACCTAGGGCTATCTATTGTCTGTGCTAATGTATATCTAAAGAACAATGGTACAAAAATGAAAATCCATCTAATTTCTCTTTTTGTTGACATTTTTGTATGTTTTTATGTATGCCTTGTTTGTTTGTTTTATCTAGAAATTCTTGCT
>JAMKQA010079180.1:0-12866 GCA_024699735.1 Posidonia australis
CAGCCAGGTTCTGGTGCAGGAATTGGAGCTTCTAGCCACGCATCGAGATCCTAGAGGTGAGCCTTAGTTACAGTCCTTTTGTTCTGTAATTTGTGTAATTAGGCTTGTGATACTGTGTTTTGGTAACGTGCCCAGGTTCGGGGCGTTACAAACTTTCACTTTGAGGCAGTCATTATTTGGACCATTTATGATTTTCTTGTGTAAGATGATTTATTAGGTTGGAGTACAAAAAAAAAGTTAGCATGTTCTTGTTGTCACAAGGATATTTGTTCTCAATGTTTGAAACATGGTGGGAAAGAATGTCACATAGGTCCTGGTCGATTAGCTATGAAAGTTGTAGAACGCCATGCAAACAAGAAAATGAATCACAAAACTGGATCAAAACCCTTCAATGAAGTGCAAGATGACTTGGTAATGATGCCTTTTCCACTCATACTGCTATTTTCTTCCTTTTTTGTATATGATTAGTTGCACAATACATTGTCATGTATTTATAATTTAAGGTCAAAGGAGTTCAAAATCCAACTAAGTTGAATGTTATGGATTGATCCTATGGTCATGATAACCTTACAATAGTAAATTGCATTTAGCTACTTGTAGCCTACTCATGTTTTGTTTTAGTAATATGAAGCTTTGTAAATTTTTTGGTGTTGTAGGTGAAAATGTCTCAATATGTGTCCACACAAGAGAGTCTGCGAATGGAAAGTGAAGAAGTTCGAGCATGAGAACAATTAGAGAGGGAGGCAATGTGCAAGTACCTTGGCTAAGAGAGGACATATTATGCACATGCTTGTGGATTGGGAGGTCATTGGGAAAATGCAAGAGGAAGGAATACAAGAGAGAAACTCAAGCATGTTGAGGTATCTCATCTTCTCCATGTTCTTATATTAATATTGTCAAGATTGTTTGTTAGTTCACACACATATTAGTAGTTGTATCTAGAGAGTTTGTTTACCATCTACATGGTTGATATACATCTACTAGGAATGAGTACCTAGATCCAATTCATGAAAAATAAATTAAGTAATAGCACAATCTCAATTAGAGAAACTATTGGAAGGTAGTGTTTTATGTCAAAGCACTACAAGAATACAGGAATTTAGCCACCGCCAAAGGCCGTGGCTAATACTAAAAAAGTGGTGGCTAAATATATTTAACCACGGTTTTTAACCATGACAGAGCTAGTAGCTAAAAGTCTTATATCTAAATTTTAGCCACCATTCAAGTTGGTCATGGTTAATTTAGCCACGGTCTATAACCGTGGTTAATTTGTGACATTGAAGGTATTTTTGTCACATCAAAATCCGTAGCCGTGCTATGGCTAATTTAGTCACAGTATTTAGGAAAGACATTTGATGAAATATTCATCTTGTTGTAGCAGTAGATGTCTTTGGTGCATATGGAATATAAAGTTGAGAATAAATGCTTCCAAAAGTTAATGGCATCTAAAATTCTGATTTACTACAGATATAAGATGCAAAGCAGTTGGTAATGTAATCGGTAATTCAAACAACAACTTAACCATAAGGATGTGGTGTTGATGTATGTGGTATCTAAATTAATTGGTTGACATTGTCGTTGGACATACTTGGAGAAAGGTTACATTCTAGAGAAGTTTCACTACCATTTGCAAAACTATGAAAATAGGATACTATGTCAGTCAGTCAGTCAGTCAAATAGTGTTGCTCAGATCAAACTAAACAGTTAACTAATCTTACAAAGAGTATAAGTCTCTTTTAAAATCATTAAAGTATGAATAGAGAGTTAGAGAAATTTCACATTGGTGGAACTAGACTCTTCCTAATGAAGAAGAGAAGCTTGAGTAACGACCTCTAAGTCGTTACTACTTAACCTAGCTATAATTTCTCATATTATTATTATTATTATCTAACAATTACATTAATGACGTAATTAAATTTAAGTGCACTCAGTAGAAGCAGAACTAGTAAAGAATAAAAAATAAAACTAAACTAAACATTCACCAGGATCCCTAATGTGTGGCAGCGTGACTCCTCCTATATGCACTAGCAACCAACAGTTACTATCCCACAACTGTCATAACACATAAAACAAATCACACGTGAGTGACCACTCAAAATGGTCACCCAACACACACCCTATCAAAAACAACTCGACACGCTACGTCAAGGAAGTAGGCGTAACAACGCCACAAGCACACAAGTACAGGCATCTCCAGCTGGATGTTGCAATACCAAACCCAGGCATCCACTATTGCTTGGCAAGCAGCAAAGCCTTAAAGCCAGCCTTTAAAATCATTCTTTCTCTTTTCCTTTAAAAATCACATGCGTGTACTTTTAAAATCCTTTTATGCATGTCTGAGAAGGCTATTCTTACCGACTCAAGCCCAAAACCACACAAAACACACAACCTAGTCCCACGCGCTCTCTGTGTGGATCAGACAACTCACAGTGTCTACACACTTTCTAAAGTATCAAGGTACCTACGATAGCAACTACAAAACAACCACAAAGCCTCTACTTTGCGCAGCACGGTCCCCTCTAGACCCAAATAGCCACCCCAAAGCATCGGAGCCTCTGCTCCAAAACCATGGTCTACTCTAGACCAAAACCAAGGAGCCATTGCTCTCAAAGTACTATACCTCAACTAGGCGCAACACCACGACCACATCTAGGCCAGAGCTTGATCCCCTGCATCAGGACACAGCAAAAACCACAAGCACAACAATGTGTCAAGCTGCCCGACGCGAAGCAGTTAACATTGGCTACAAGCAGTCCACCACAGAGCTACCACGATGTCTGCACTACCACAGACAACCACTCTGTGGAGGAGTCTGCCCGTCCCGACATCCTACTACTTGTAGGACCCTCAAAGGCTAACCATACATCAGGAAAGCCTACTCACCCTATTTTTAGGCGAGTTGTCTCTCTCTTGGGACAAACCACAGGGTACACCTTCTTGACGTCCTAGTCTCAGTACTTGGAACAACCAAAGTCTCTTTGTAACACTCGTAAAATTCATTTTGTAATTATTTACATTTTATAAATTTTAGTCCTGGACAGGTGTTACTGTTCCGAGGTCTGTTGTGTGAATTTGTGCTTTTGGGCTTGGGCCTCATGGACTGACTTTTGTGGCATGTCCGTGTGTGTGGTTGGCACTGTGCATTGTGGCACTGTGTTTTTGGGTCCGAGTGTGGGTCCACATGGGGCCCGCATTGTGGGCCGACTGGTGGTTGAGTGTTTGGTGCGGGGAGTCGTTGACTCGTGCCTTGGAGATGGCTGTTGGGCTGTGTGCAAGGAGGCTAGAGGGTGGTTGGTGACTGGTTGGTGTGTGCATGCCGGAGGTTGGTGGGTAGGTGCACGACGACCTCCTCCCCCATGTATATAACGCGTGCATGGAGCGAGTCCTCTTCAACGCATCGGATTCCCAGCCTTCTTCCCTTCCTTCCTTTCCTCCTCCTCTTTTTCCCCCCTCCACTCCTTCTCCATCTTCTTCTTCACTCCTCCTTCCGGTCTCGGGTGGGTGCGGGTGACATAGAAAGCCTGAGAGTGGGATACGGGAGGTGGTGGCTTGCGGCGGCTCATGGTGGTGCGGGAGGCTCCAGAGCGACGTCCCTGAGGTCGTGGAGTGACAATGGACGTGCGGGGCCGCCGGAGTTCGTCGGAGGTAGCTGGAGGGTCGCTGGAGCTCATTTCATGTACGTATCCCCAATTTAATGTGTAGAAATCATGTAAAATGGTAGAAATGCCTAGGATGTATGTAATCTAGTCTAAATTTATTGTCTTATAATTTTTAAGAATTTATTGTGGTTTTTATGGGTATTTATGTCGGTGGTTGAGATTTAGGTCATTTTGACCCTTATGCCTTTGCGATTTTGTATCTTGATGAATAGTGAATGGATTTCAGTTTCATTTGTTAGTTTTGGAGTAGACTCGAGCGTCTACCACATATGTTTTATTCGAGTTTTCTGGTGGTTTTTTGGGGGTCCGATCGGAACTCCCATCCCAAGTGATTTCTAGGTGCCCTGCTGCAGACCGTCTGAATTCTGACAGAAAATTAGGGGCGCGGGCCGATTGCATGGGCCACATGCACAGGTTCGATAGTGGCCTTGGCCCCTAATCCAGAAACTGTTGGCATTCAGACAAAAGTGCCAGGGGCGTGAGCCAGACGCGCGCTCCACATGCGCGAGTCTGCCAGACATTTTTTTTGAAGTTTTTCCTGGATTTTTGGGAAATGTGTTTAATGTAGTGGTTTTCCAGATTGGTTTGTATTTGTCCCTATAAGATGGGATTGTGGGCCGTCAGTGGTAGTCTCCTGGGACACCTAATGTGCCGTTTTGCCGAGGTTTTGGAAAAGTTTTCAAAGATATGAAAGTGATTTTGGAAAGTGGATTTCAAAGAAATAGTTGGCCTGTTTTGGAAAAATGTTTTCCTGGTTTCTATGTGCGGGCCGAGACAGTGTGGGACTATGTCGTCGAGAACAGGGAATGTGATGACATTCTCAGGTGGTCGGGCACGACTCTCTGGTTGAGGTCGGGGGCTGAGATACCTAAGGCTAAGGGCGTCAGGTCTTGGAGGTATGAGACTCCTTGACTGTCGTCTCAAGACTAGGGTTGAGGTCCGCAGGTTGAGGTGTCTTGTGGCATGATGGGGAGGTATGATACTCCTGCTATCGCTGTAAGCACTAAGGCTCAGGTGTCGTCGAGTGTGGAGGTATGACACTCCCTCCTAACCATGCGTGGAAGACGTTGTGAGGAGGCAGACCCTGTGGTGGCAATACGGGTGGGACATATGCCCTGTAGCCGGTAGCGTCCTAAGAGATAGGACAGCCTTCCCAAGGAGGGGTTGGCTTTGTGAGGGTTCTCTAGAGAGGGAGAATCGTGGGACAGTGGTTGGCTCATGCACAGGGTGGCACACCGTGGCAGTGTAGAACGCCGGAGTCACTCCTTGGTGGACTGCATGTGGCCAGAGTTTGGTTGCCTAGCACCAAGCTTCCTGACTCACTGTGTGTGGTTTTGGCCATTGAGGGCCATTGCTTGTGGTTTTGGACTAGTAGAGCTCCGATAGTGGTTTTAGCCGGTGTGGGCTTGGCTTGTTAGGTTTTTTGAGAAATAGCTTGTGAAATGAATTTAAAAGAAAATTAATTATGATTTCATTTTCTCGTAGTTTTCCTTGGGGTGCGTACTAGGTGACTTCTATCATTCATGCGTTTTTCTTGTGATGAGCTCAGGCAGGGGTCTTCTTCCCCGGCGACGGCGGAGTGAAGGCCTCTGGCACAGTAGGCTCCCGGCGGTTGTAGCTGGCTTCCAAGGATCCTGGGAGTTCAGGGAAAACCAGAGGAGATGATCCTGAGGTTCAGGAAGGCACGGCGATGTCGGAGGCGCCTAATCAGAAACTTCTTGCAGTCTTCTTCCCCGGTGATGGTGACGGAGCTGCTTCCGGCGGTTTACTCCCAGAGCTCGCCTCAGCGGTTGGATCGAGGCCAGGAGAAGGGGAAAAAGAAGAGGAGACCAAGGGGAAGCTAGACCTAAGCTCTGGAACTCGCGGGGAGTCCTGAGCTAGTGCCCCCACCTAGGCTACTGGAATTTGATTCCAACGGGGCCTGGGACACCACAGAAGGCAGAGGAAACCTCTGGACCCCCTGGAATTGATCCAGGGAGCAAGGGGGAGATCCTAGGAATAGGTTCTATCAGCAATTGAGTTCAGAAGCATGTGTACCTAGTGTGGCAGTGTGGAGGTCGTTGGAGGTCTGGGAACGACACTGGTTCTCTGCTCCTCTACTTCTCGCTCTCAATTCACAACCATCGAATGCTCCCAACCTCTCTCGTGGTCTCTCTGTCGCGAGCTCTGCTTCTCCATTTATAGGCCGCCGGAACCCATCCGGCTGGCTCAGATTCTGCGCATGACACGTAACATAACGGCAACAACCTCTGATTGCCATTACTCCAGCTCAGCAGACAGCCAACGGCTGTCCCCCACACGCTCTGGTTTGCTCCCCTACCCGCCGACATAAATGGACGGCAAGCCATCCGACGGCTGAGGATGCTCTGGATTGTTGGCTGGATCGACGGTGAGATTGGGAGCTCAATAAGGAGGTGGATTTGGGCTGATGTCGTGAGGCTTGGTGAAGGAAAATGGGTTCAGTCAATAGTTTTTTTGTTCTTTGATAAGATTTTGTGATTTTTGAGAATTTAGTTGAGAATTTTGGGAAATAATATGAAGAGAAATGAAATGTTGATTTAAGAGAGAAGAAGAAAGTGTGGGCTGTGTTATTGTAGGCTTCATGGGCCTATGTGGGACCACATGGGCTAAATGGGCCCATATGGGCCAAATGGGTCCAAATAGGCTGAAAGAGCTTCCATGAAATCAAATAGGCCTAAAATGGGCTAATTGGGCTTAAATGGGCCTTGTGGGCTCGAGTGGGCCCAACCAGGGTTTAATGGGCCTAAGTGGGCCTAAGTGGGCCCAATTGGGCGTCCATGAAGCAAATGGCCTAGGTTAAGTCAAAACTCAGCCACCACATCTCCATCCTACAAAAACAGAAAATTGGGGTGTCTACACCTATCAACTGCTTGATCTGTTTGTTCAGGCTGTATTTGAGAAGTTGGAGGCTAGTGGAGAGCCTCATTTCTCTGTTGGGTCATATGGAGAGCTAAGGTATGAAATGCGCCTGTGCTTCAGCATGAGGAAGCCAGGCAAAGGTTGCTGGATGAAGCGCATCAGTCTAGATACACTATTCATCCTAGGAGTACGAAGATGTACCGAGACTTGAAGTGAAACTTTTGGTGGCCTGGCATGAAGAGAGATGTTGCTGACCATGTGGCGAGGTGTACAACCTACCAACTGGTCAAGGCAGAGCACTAGAGACCTGGAGAGACATTGCAGCCGTTGGATAATCCTGTGTGGAATTGGGAGCATATCTCGATGGACTTTGTGACTGGTTGGTTGTGGACTCAGAGGAAGAACGACACCGTGTGGGTGATCGTGGATCGGCTGACCAAGTCTGCTCACTTCTTGGCCATTCGGGTGAAGCTTCCGGTGCATCGCCTGGCAGAGTTGTATGTATCCGATGTGTTGAGGTTGTATGGTGTTCTGGTGTTCATCGTGTTAGATAGAGACACGAGGTTCACCTCAAGGTTCTGGAGGACTCTACAGGAGGCCTTTGGCACCATGCACAACTATAGTACGACATTTCATCCTCAATCAGATGGTCAGACAGAGAGGACTATTCAAACGTTGGAGGATATGCTCAAAGCATGTGCCTTAGACTTTCAAGGGAGTTGGGAGGACCATTGGCCGCTAATTGAGTTCTCCTACAACAATAGTTATCACTCGAGCATCAGAATGACGCCGTATGAAGTTTTGTACGGTAGGCCATGTAGATCTTTAGTTTGCTGGAGCGAAATGGGTGAGCGTCAGTTAATTGGTTCGGAGCTTGTGCAGTTGTATGCGGACAAGGTTGATTTGATCCGTAGTAGGCTGTTGGTTGCACAGAGTCGGCATAGGAGTTATGCCGATAGGAGGTGGAGACCGTCGGAATTTTTGGTGGGAGACCATGTATTCCTAAAGGTGTCGCTAACCAAGGGTGTCATGAGGTTTAGGAAGCGTGGTAAGCTGAGTCCTCGCTATATTGGCCCGTACCAGATCACCCAGAGGATCGGTGAGGTTGCTTATCGGTTGGATCTACCACCAGAGATGTCATCCGTGCACGATGTGTTCCATGTCTCCATGCTGAGGAAGTGCCAGGCTGACGCATCTCATGTGATCCCAGTTTAGCTAGAAGAGCTCTAGGAAGATTTGTCCTTTGTGGAGGATGCCGTCGAGATTGTTGACCACAAGGAGCAGGTGCTGCGGAACAAGGTGATTCCATTGGTTTTGGTGCGGTGGAGGCATCATGGAGTTGAGGAGGCCACGTGGGAACGTGAGGAAGCCATTCTAGCCAAGTTCCTGAATCTTTTCTCCTAGTGATTTCAAGGGTGAAATCTTCTTTTAAGGTGGTTAGGATGTAACACCTGTAAAATTTATTTTGTAATTATTTACATTTTATGAATTTTATTCCTAGACGTGTGTTACTGTTCCGAGGCCTGTTGTGTGAATTTGTGCTTTTGGGCTTGGGCCTCGTGGGCTGGCTTCTGTGGCGTGTTCCTGTGCGTGGTTGGCATTGTGCATTGTGGCACTGTGTTTGTGGGCCCGGGTGTGGGTCCACGTGGGACCCGTGTTGTGGGCAAGCTAGTGGTTGATTGTTTGGTGCAGGGAGTCGTTGGCTCGTGCCTTGGAGTTGGCTGTTGGGTTGTGTGTAGCAAGGCTGGAGGGTGGCCGGTGATTGGCTAGTGTGTGCATGCCAGAGGTTGGTGGGCAGGTGCACGGCGACCTCCTCCCCCGTGTATATAACGTGTGCATGGGGCGAGTCCTCTCTAACGCATCGAATCCCCAGCCTTCTTCCATTCCTTTCCTCCTCCTCTTTCCTCCCTCCACTCCTTCTCCATCTTCTTCTTCACTCCTCCTACGGGTCACAGGAGGGTGCAGGTGACAGAGAGAGCCTGAGAGTGGGAGGCGAGAGGCGTTGGCGGCTTGCGGCGGCTTGTGGCAGTGCGGGAGGCTCTAGAGCAACGTCCCTGAAGTCGTGGAGTGGCAATGGATGTGCGGGGCTACCGGAGTTCGCCGAAGTTAGCCAAAGGGTCGCTAGAGCTCATTTCTGGTACGTATCTCCAATTTAATGTGTAGAAATCATGTAAAATGATAGAAATGCCTAGGATGCATGTAATCTAGGCTAAATTTAATGTTTTAGAATTTTTGGGAATTTATTGTGGTTTTTATGGGTATTTATGTCGATGGTTGAGATTTGGGTCATTTTGACCCTTATGCCTTTGCGATTTTGTATCTTGATGCATAGTGAATGGCAGTTTTGTTTATTGGGTTTTGAGTAGACTCGAGGGTCTACCACATATGTTTTATTTGAGTTTTTTGGTGGTTATTTGGGGGGTCCGATCGAAGCTCCCACCCGAGGTGATTTCCAGGTGCCCTGCTGCAAGACATCTGAATTCTGACAGAAAACTAGGGGTGCAGGCCGATTGTGCGGGCCACATGCATGGGTTCGGTAGTGGTTTTGGCCCCTAGTCCAAGCTCTATTGGCGTTTAGATGAAAGTGCCAGGGGCACGGGCCAGACGCGTGCTCCACATGCGCGGGTCTACCAAGCATTTTTTTTGGAGTTTTTCTTGGATTTTTGGGAAATGTGTTTAATGCAATGGTTTTTCGAATTGGTTTGTATTTGTCCCTGTAAGATGGGATTGTTGGCCATCAGTGGTGGTCTCTTGGGACACCTGATGTGCCATTTTACGGAGGTTTTGGAAAAGTTTTCAAAGATATGAAAGTGATTTTGGAAAGTGGATTTCAAAGAAATAGTTGGCTTATTTTGGGAAAATGTTTTCCTGGTTTTCTGTGTGTAGGCCGAGATAGTGTGGGACCGTGTCGTCGGGACCAGGGAATGTGACGACATTCTCAGCTGGTCGGGCACGACTCCCTGGTTGAGGTCGGGGGCCGAGATACCTGAGGTTGAGGACCGTTGGGGCCTAGAGGTATGAGACTACTTGACTGTCGTCTCAAGGCTAGGGTTGAAGTCCGCAGGTTGAGGTGTCTTGTGGCATGATGGGGAGATATGATACTCCTGCTATCGTTGTGAGCACTGAGGCTTGGGTGTCGTCGGGTGTGGAGGTATGACACTCCCTCTTGAGCACTGTGTGTGGAGGACGTCGTGAGGAGGCGGACCCTATGGTGGCCAATGAGGGTGGACAAGTATCCCGTAGCTGGTAGCTTCCCGAGAGACAGGACAGACTTCCCAAGGAGGGGTTGGCTTTGTGAGGGTTCTCCAAAGAGGGAGAATCGCGGGACGATGGTTGGCTACTACACAGGGTGGCACACCGTGGCAGTGCAGAACGCTGGAGTCGCTCCTCAGTGGACTGCGTGTGGCCAAAGTTTGGTTGCTTGGCACTAGGCTTCCTGACTCACTGTGTGTGATTTTGGCCATTGAGGGCCTTTACTTATGGTTTTGGGCTAGTAGAGCTTCAGTTGTGGTTTTGGCCGGTGTGGGCCTGGCTTGTCAGGTTTTTGAGAAAAAGTTTGTGAAATGAATTTAAAAGAAAATTAATTATGATTTCGTTTTCCCGTGGTTTTCCTTGGGGTACGTACTAGGTGACTTTTGTCACTCATGCGTTTTCCTTGTGGTTTTGGTTTGCAAGTGTAGACATGTGGTTGGTCTAGCGTAGTGCAAATAGTCTGGAGTCTCTTAGCGGCACACACAGGTTCCTGGTAGTTAGATATTTTCTGTTTGGCTTTAATTTTCCCGTAGTTTAAATTATTTTAAATTATCGTGGAAAATGTAAGGCGTTACACTCTTTCATCTCCAAGTCCAGTTAGCACCTCAAACCACAACTACAAACACCAACAAAACCACAAAAACCACGTGGACCTCAACAGAAGCATGCTACTCATGACCCCAGAGGTATCACCCATATCTGGAATGTCGGTCGGGAGTATCGGTCTCTTGGTCCTCCAAAAACTATAAAACACACAGACCTTATCCTAAGCAAGCACCTTACAACCCGAGAGGTATCACTTGTCTCTAAAGGTCAGTCGAGAGCTTAAGTATCTTAGTCCCCTTTCGAAAACCTCAAATACTTTCCAAAACCATTGCAAAACTGATGCATTTCTCTTTTCCAAAACCTTTTGGTAAACCAATTCGAAAATCATTAAATATCTTTTCGAAAATCATTAAGTATCTTAGTCCCCTGTCACGATATTTAGTAGGTCATTACTTTTATTCTTTTATAGTGTAATGTCTTTTTTTAGATTCTTTATCTTGTATTTCATTTGATCAATGCTCATATTAAGCTCAATATTTTTGTTATCTAGGTCTTCATTCTCTTGTGCTATTCTTTTTCTGTCACACCCCTCATTTTCCACAATAATTTAAAATAAATTAAATTACGGAAAAATTAAAGTCAAACAGTAAATATCTAACTACCAGGAACCTGTGTGTGCGGCTAGGAGACTCCAGACTATATGCACTACGCTAATTCTCTGCATGCTTGCACCTACAAACCAAAAACACGAGGAAAAACATATGAATGACAAAAGTCCCCAACACACACCCCACGAAAATTGTGAAAAACAAAACTATAATCAATTTTTCTTTTAAATTCATTTCGCAAACTTTTTTCTTAAAACCTCACAAACCAGGCTCACACCAACCAAAACCACAACCGGGGCTCTACTAGCCTAAAGCCACAAGTAAAGGTCCTCAATGGTCAAAACCACACACAGTGAGTCGGGAAGCCCTACGCCAGGCAACCTAACTCTAGCCACATGTAGTCCACCGAGGAGCGACCCCGGCGTTCTGCACTACCACGGTGTGCCACCTTGTGCAGGAGCCAACCACCGTCCCATGATTCTTCCACTTGGAGAACCCTCACATAGCCAATCCCTCCTTCGGAAGGCTATCCTATCTCTCAGGACGCTACCAATTACGGGACACGTGTCCCACCTGCACTGGCCACCACAGGGTACGCCTCCTCACGGCGTCCTCCACACACGGTGCTCAGGAGGGAGTGTCATACCTCCACACCCAACGACACCCGAACCTTAGTATTCACAGTGATAGTAGGAGTATCATACCTCCCCGTCATGCCACAAGACACTTCAACCCGTAGACCACAACCCTAGCCTTGAGACGACAGTCAAGGAGTCTTATACCTCCAGGACCCGACGCCCTTCAACCTCAGGTATCTCAACCCCCAACCTCGACAAGGGAGTCATGCCCGACCACTTGAGAATGTCGTCACATTCCTTGGTCCCGACGACACGGTCCCACACTGTCTCGATCCGCATAAAGAAAACTAGGAAAACAGTTTCCAAAACACAGTGCCACCTGTCTAGAAATAAAATTCATAAAATGTAAATAATTACAAAATAAATTTTACGGGTGTTACATTTTCCTTCTTCGATTTGAGAATCATTGTCTTTAGTTAAGTTTTCAATGGTTTTACTCATGGTTTTAGATTTTATTTTCAAATTTTTGTATTTGTCATATAATTCATTAAATGCTTCTAAAAGTTCATCTATGTTAATCTCCTCCATGGGGGATAAGTTACCATCTTCCTCAAGTGTCATGAAGCACATATTGGCATGTTCATTGTCGGAAGAAAATTCATCATCCGAAGATGATTTACTTTCATCTCATGTGGCTTAGAGAGCCTTCTTTTTATTTAATTTCATTTTGAGTAAAGGACAATCCTTTTTAAAATGTCCAGGTTTATTGCATTTGAAACATTAAGGTTGATCTTCCTTTTCTTTGTTATTATCTTGATTTTATTCCACCTTTTTCTGAAACTTTCCTCTTTTTATAAACCTCTTGAATTTTCTAGTTAATAAGGCTATATCTTCATCATCTTCGGATTCCTCCGAATTTGAGGTAAGCTTTAGTGTAATTGTTCTCTTCTTAGAAGTTTCCTCTTGTTCTTTCTCCTTTTCTTTTTCTTTAAGTTGTACTTCAGATGAGGTTAAGTTCGCTATTAGGTCTTCTAAAGAATAAGTTAGCAAATCTTTGGCCTCTTCTATGACAGTTGTTTTTTTTCTCCTAATCTGGAGTAAGAGATCAAAGTATCTTCCTCACAAGATCACTTGGAGAAAAATGTTTGCCTAGAAATTGAAGTGTGTAGACACCCCAATTTTGAGCTCATTTGGCAGCAGGCTCCTCCGGTTGATGCTCTGGTCGCGCCACCAAAACCCTAGTCCACGTAGGTCCCAATCAGACCCACACTAGCCCACATGACCCAATAAAACACTAAAACCCATTAAAATTCATTGAAAACAAATAAGACATTAATCCAACT